>JAUZNK010034616.1:0-18221 GCA_035046665.1 Euphysa ruthae
CTAAACACCTTTCATCACTAAACACCTTGCACCACTAAGCATCTTGCATCACTAAACACCTTGCATCACTAAACACCTTGCATCACTAAACACCTTGCATCACTAAACACCTTGCATCACTAAACACCTTGCACCACTAAACACCTTGCACCACTAAACACCTTGCATCACTAAACACCTTGCACCACTAAACACCTTGCATCACTAAACACCTTTAAATCATTTACATCATTAAATACTTGCAAAATTGCGTATCAAGAAAAATGTTGTATTTTTATGATGATCATTTATTTTATTTTATTGATGTTGTTAATAATATTTGTTGGATTGTAAGGTTTTGTATAAAATATATTGAATGTGCAAGTATTTAAACATTGAAAAAAATCTTCAGAACTAACTAAAGTTTCAAATATGTATTTGGCATACCAAATAATCAAAACCATTCTTGGAATTTACTTTCTTATTTGTGCTCTTTTTCTTTTTTTTTTCATGTTTTTAATATCTTTCAGGCTCTCCATTAGCTGATGCAATTTTTATTGAAAAAGTTGGTGCGAAAAAACTAACCTTTGAAAATAACCAGTTGTTTTTAATTTCAAAATAAATTCTTCTGTCTATTTAATATTAAGAAGGCTTAGTGTATCATGGTGGTAGCATGAACAGTTAAATGACTGAAGGTTCTTAGTGTATTGTTGTTATTTGACAATACCAAACTCAAAAATCTCTTTAGATATATTGAAAGCAAGCCTTCAAGTTGTTGTGAAGCCTAAAAATGCTCATAGATGTGAAGTTATTTAAAATGTTGGTGTTTGTATTTGTTTTAAAGTTTGAAAAATATTTATTTGTTAAAGTTGTTTTTGTAAATGAAATTTACATTATGTCACATAAAATTTATATCTTTTTAAATTTCTTTTTCTTATTTTTAATTTTCTTGTTTTGTTTTTTTTTTTAATACCTAATAATTTGATGGTTGCTGCATTACATTGCAGCAATGAAACAAATTACCAGCATCTAAGAGGCGAAGTCCATAACCAACTTAAGTTGGTAAGGTGTATAAATATGTTTGTGATAATGGCATAGCAATTGGGTCTATGAATTTTATCAAGTTCTCCATCTGTGACATTTCCCCTGGTACAATCTATATAAAAGTATATATTTAGCTCCAAAAATTCAATCCACCTGGGTTTTATTGTAGTCTAACACATAAATTTTTAAAAAAGTGTTTGAAATTTTCCAATTCTTAAAGCAATAGTTGCTGATATAAAAAATTTTTAAACTTTTATTTTTGGAGTTTTCAGTTCTAAAATAAGATAAATTGAAATTAATTAAACTAAGTTCTATTGGTGCACATGTGTCTTGTAGGGGTTAAAATGATTTGTAGCTAATATGGGACTCTAACCCACTACCATAAAATTACTAGATTTCAGCCATTTGTTTCTCTTTCATAAAATATACATAAATTGCTGCAGAGTTTATTTCCTCTACAACTTATTTTAATCGAGCTTAAAGATTTTTCATTCAGATACTGTTCATCTAAAGGTCTAATAATAACTGCTAATATATGCTAAATAGTTTTTATTTTTCTGTAAGCTTTAAAACAACTATGAAAATAAAGTTTAATAAAGATATTTATTCATTATAGGGAATTGGGATCAACTTGTAATATCATTGCATCCTTGGTATCAAATAATAGCTATTTAAATATTAGTATGACATTTTTCTTGCAAGTAATAATTTATTTATTTTTGTCTTTAGTCGAAAATAGTTGTTTACAATAATGTTCTGCATCAGATGATGTCACTAAAAAATGTCAAGAGCTACCCAGGCTGTTTTTCCAGCTGACCAAATTCCTCCATTATCAACAAAAGTCTCAGAAGAAAATAATCAGATGTCAATAGTATCAATCAGAGACAATGTTAAAGTTTCATCGCATATTTTTATGGCGCGGAAATCTATTGAACCCTCCGCTTCTTCTTCATCTAATAACCATATTGATTTAGATAGCAATGCTATTGATATTACACCTGTAGAAGAGATCAATACTTTATCAAAAGCTGCAATTCAACAAATATCAAAAACTCCTCTTTTACGATACAAAAACTTTTTAAAAACAGTATCTTTTCCTTCTGAAAGAATAGCTAGTTTATATAAACGATATTTTTTTCGTCTGAATCAGAATTATATAAACTGGTTTGTCATACTACTCATACTAATGAGTTTCATTGATACCGGGATACATTTTGCATACAACAAAGACACGTATTATAGATATAGTAGAGGGATATTCCTTTCTCTAAAAGTCATTATATTAGCATTTTTATTGAGTATCATAAACTGGACCGAATCGTCAGGAAGGTTACTAATGATAGTTGCTTATATTACGGTTTTTCTAAACTGTCTAAATATTATTTTTAATTTAGTTTACATACCTGTATTTACGACTGACTTTCTTTCGTTTACAATGTTTTCCATATACATGACATATGTGATGTTGCCATTAGAGATACGCGTGTCAATTTTTTGCGGCATTCTGTTTACGATTACTCATGTTGTACTAAGCCTCACTTGTACGGTGCAAAATGAAAATAGTGTAAGATTGGTAAGAAATTTTATAATTTTCTTGATATTACATTTCAAGACAGTAAGTTTGAACAACGGCTTGGGAGGAAATCTAAAATTGAAAGTTAAAAATATATTTGTTTTTTATAAAAATCTGGAGGTTACTTACATAGAATGAAATATGAAGAATTTTAGATGATCTCAAATCTTAAAGAATTTAAATAAGTTTTGGTCATGAAGTCTATCAGCATGAGTGTCAACGTTTGTTACAAATTTTATTTCCAAGGTTTGAGAGCATCTAACTTATACCATAACTTAATAATGCCAAACAAAGTATAATTAAAAGATGTTGTTTATATCATTACTAACTGATAATTGCCTAAGTATCATAAAATAATCATGTTATGCTGGTATAATTAGTTTATTTATATGCATATGCTGGTGCATATTTTCATTTTCAATTTATGGATGTTTTTTTTTTTTTTTTTTTTTCTTTTTTTAAGAAGAAGCCATCAGATGTTTGTTCAAGGAGTTAGGTTTATTAAAAAAAAATATTTTTCAATATTTCTCTAAAATTTATGGTAGAATTTAGGCAATGATTAAAAATCATATTTTCGTGTTTTTGGCATTTCAGCTGTCTGAAAGATTTTTGAGTTGGCAGATATGATCACGGTTGTTTTATTTTCCCAAAACTTTTGCCTTCGTTCGTATATGATAAAACGTTTGATAATGTTCAAATATTTTGTGCATGTCTTATTGACAAAAATCTATTATTTCAATTCTTTTTTGAAGAACTTACTTAAAAAAAAACGTTTAATTTTCAACCGAGATTTTTAATCACTAAAAAGCGTTTGAGAATACCGAACATTAAGTTGACATTGAGTTTAGTTACCTAAAATTTTGGTGTTTTGTTTATCATTCTAAACCAAACTGACCGATGCTGAACTGTGTAAACCTAGCACAAAACCTTTAATGAGAAAAAATATATAGCATATATTAGTAAAAAAGAATGACAAAAAGTATAGAATAAAAATGATCTCTAAAAAAAAAAAATAATAACATGCAAATTTTAGTGTGTGACAAGTAATAAATTACTGGCCTTGTCATGAAAATAAACCTTTGAAATTGGAAGTATCAACTCTAGTAGCTAAAATTGTGAAATCAGTATAGGAAAGAATACAATGTTTTTATATTTTTAAAATTTATTGTTGTATAAGCCTGTAATTCTATTCATATCTGTTCTGAAATCTTGTTTTAGACAATAGGAAATGTTCTGATATGTTTGGCTGTTAATTTGGCTGGTATATTTACCCATCATCCCTCTGAACAATCACAGCGACAGGGCTTTCTGGAGACACGTGAATTTGTTGAAGCAAGATTGAACCTACAGAGGGAAAACCATGAGCAAGTAAATTTGGAGCTTTATGTAGAAATGAAATTAGGATATAATTCTATCTATCAATTTTAGTCAGGCATATTGTATGCTGAGAAATTATTTTAATAATTTCTCATTCCTTAAGTGTTCTTTTTTTTTTTAATATCCAAGTTATAGTCAATTTTTAAAGCCCTGATAACTGGTTCATTTCTCTGAATGATTAAAATTTTTTTCTATCAGCAATTTTCCAATTTCATGGATTTAAATGAACTAAAGTTATCGATCATAAAGAAGGCATAGGCCATTGCTGTTTCAAAATTAAAATGTTTTTTAAAAAGAACATGATAAGTTCTATCTCTCTTACATTTTTTTACAGATAAGAACGTGCTAAGTTCTTTTTCTTTTACATTTTTCACAGATAAGAACGTGCTAAGTCCTATCCCTTTTTACATTTTTCACAGATAAGAATATTCATAATTTTACCTTTCTATTTTTCGTAAGCTATAATGGCCAATCAAATAAAATAATAACTAAAGGCTCTTTTTTTATTTCCGATAAATGTTGTAAGTTCAAAAGATTGAATTTTCTACTTAGTTTCCTTCAAAAATCAGAAAGCAGGTAATTAGGTAAAATTTAATCTTTATTGGGCATCTGTATGTAAACCTTGTCGGTAAAACGGTTTATGTCATTATGGAGAGGATCTTCTTTTTAAGGTTAATAGTTGTATTTTGGTCAATACTAATTTACTAATTATTTATTTTTTGTTTTGCTAGGAGCGCTTGTTACTTTCTGTACTTCCGCGGCATGTTGCTATGGAGATGAAAGCTGACATTGAGGGTGAACCTGAACATACCATTAGTCAATTCAGCAAAATCTACATCCAGAGGCATATTAATGTGAGGTAAGTTTTTTTTTTAAAGCTCGTTTTAGTTGTAAATTCTCTTATGATAAAAATTGTTTCCTGTAGAATTACTATCGATCTCCCCCCGCTAGAGTTGGTAAAGGAGTATATTTTAAGGTGTATAGTATTTTTTAATGTAAATAAAATCAACTATTAAACAAGTAATCATTCACTGGGTCTACAAAATTTAAAGGTATTTAAAGGTAAAAAAATTGTTAAAGTATTCATTAATGTCTACAAAAAACATTAGTGCTTCTTTTATTGCTTAGAATTATTATGACCGAACTGGTGAATATACTCTTTCAATAACAAAGATTTTGCATATGTTTATTAAAAACGTTAAATTGAGTCATTGCCAATGAAAAATTTTATTGATTTGGCTGGTTGAGGACCGCCCCATTTCACCTCTCTTTAATCACAAAAGCTAGGATACTGTTACATTGCTTTAATCAATTTCATAAAGTAAGATATAAAATGAAAGCATAGTATTTTGATTTATAGAAATTCAAAATAACGCAATTGATTCTTTTTAGTTTATTATGATCTCATCAAAAAATGATTTCTATAATTTAAGCATTATTAGATTGAATAGACAAACAGCTATTTCGTAAGAAATAATCGTGTAGAAATAACAATAGCATTCAAGTGCGGTTATTAAATCAAATAAAATTAATCTCATCTATATGAAAAAAAAAAAACATGTTCATTTTATAATTAAAGGTGCAAATCAAGAATTTGATAAATCAGAAATTAGTTATCTTTTCAGCGGTGGTATCCAAGTATGGCTGAAAAGGAGTATGAATTAGTGCTAAAAGTATTTTCTGCAAAACATTTGCATTTTGATCAAATTATTACAAATAAGCAATACTTCTTCATGTAAGAATTTATCTGTTACTATTCTATTATAACCATAAATTATGTATATTTCGTCATGATTGTATAAATAAGTTTTTTACAAAAAATACTTTTTTTTTTTAATTTTTTTCTTTAATCTTTTTCATTTTCTTGTGTTACATGTTTTGACCTGATTCGAAATAGTGTTTTCTTCCCTAGTGCTTTCTGAAAGTATTCTCATTATTCACAACTTAGGGTTTTATCCTGAAATCAACAAACATTTTCATATTTGTATTAAATCAGTTATTGGGATAATTAATAATTATTAACATGGATATCATAAAATGCAACTATAAAAATTTGGAAATTCATAAAACATGTCAGTTTAATTTTCTGTGTACTAGCTCAGAAATGTCTTACTTATGATTTAATCTTTAGGCCTGTTTAATTTTTATTAATTTGTTGTTTATTTTTGCCAGAAGTTATTTTTTTTAAATACAAGAATTGTAGGGGTTGTCTTTAAGAACAAGTTTTGTTACTCTTTTAAAGAAAACGAATTTTGATGTTTTTTCCCTGCTAGGGTTAACAAAAGAATATAACTTTAGGCTAGGTAATTAAAGTGATATCATGCTTCTCAAACTTTTTTACAAATTTATTATCGTTTGGAGTTGAGTTTCTCTGTTTGCTTTTCAAATGTAAAAAATTGTTTCTTAGTTTCTTCTTTTATATCGTTTGGAGTTGCATGAGAAATTATTCTTAATTTCTCCGTTTGCTTTTCAAGAAACTTCAAAGTCTTGCTAGAATTTTCAAGTTGAAATATGAAAAATAGAAGATTTAGGCAAATAACAGTGGCGTGAAAATTTGTAAAGTATTCAATGTAAAGGATGCATATTGGAACAACAATTTGTGGTTATTAACAATGTGTTTAGTTATTTTTTATTCAAGATCCCATTTTGAAATTATATATTCCTTACTTAAAAATTTTTTATAAAATTTCAGATGTTGTGTTATTTTCTTTCTACTGCTATTCTTAATTTTTTTGCTTTAGCATTTTGTTTGCAGATATTGAAGGATTTACACTGTTAGCATCACAATGCACTGCTCATGAGCTTGTTAAAACTTTGAATGAGCTGTTTGCACGTTTTGATCAGTTAGCAGTGGTGGGTTTATATATTATGCCATGTTTTATAAATTAAGAGAATAGCAATATTTGTACTCTTAGTACTTACAGAATTTTAGAAATTTTTCATAATTTTATTTTTATTCAAAAAGTTGAATTAGAGGCAAAAAAAAATTTCAGCAAATTAAGAGGATCTGTATTTAAGCCAAAATGGTATTTGCGGTTGGATTTATGTGCAATTAATTATGCCAGTTTCTTGTATATATCTATGATTTTTGATTTAAATTTACCCTTATTTAATTTCCTGACAATTTTAATTTTAATTTTAGTATTAAAACTTTAACATGGCCCCATTCTTTGATCATTTGAATTTTGTATAGATAGATATATATTACATATTTTCCTCTATAATCAAATTATATTATTATGGAAAATTAAATGTATTATAAAATATTTTAAAAATAATGATAAATATAATTTAATGGTTTTTAGGAGGAAGTCACTCGTATAGCATTAAGCTGACCAAAGGGAGTGACTGTGAGAAAAATTTCGATTTTAAAGAGACAAATTTATTCAATATTTATGATGAGCTAAAATAAAATTACAGTTTAAGCAACTTAAGCATTCGATATCACTTAAATATTAAAAGAATGAAAAAACAAAACAATAGAATCATTTTAGAAATAAGTTTATAAAATAAAATCTTATTTAAGTCAAGAAAAGAGTACAGAAAAGAGTCCCCGTATTTTGCAACAAAACTGTTTTAAAATTATTTCATAGATTTTTTTTTCTCACTAGTGCAGTACAGTAAAATCTCATGGTAACGATGATCTCTCAATACGCAATGATCCATCTTTGCATTGACTTAACCTCTACGTTAATGTTATTATTTAAATTTGCGATACAAAATTCTTGGAAGAAAGTAAATTTGACCCTAGTTCATAAATAATTTACAAAAATCTTGTTTAAAACTACGGATTAATATCGCTTTTGTCTAGGGAAGATTTTTGAAACGATAATTTTTAATAGTTTATATAGCTAACCTCAGACTAACTACATTCTTTTAAAGTGATTTAGAAATTTTTCAATAAATGTTTATTGTAAAAACGAAAAGCAATGCAGAGAATAGCTCTTATTAAGAGATTATATCACTATAAACTACGAAAGTCGTTATTACACATATATACATTATATACCAGGTTCCATTTGGATTATTTTGATTCAGCCTATAATCAGCCTAATAAAGAATTTTGTGGTGAGACTGAATCCAGATAGATAGATATTATATATTTTCCTCTGTAACCAACTAATATTATGACAGAAATTAAAACGTGTTATTAAACATTTAAATTATAATAATAAATATAGTATAATGGTTATTAGGAGGGAGCCACTCGTATAGCATTAAGCAGACCAAAGGGAGTGACTCATCCGAGTCAATTAGAAATAAGTTTATAAAATAAAATCATAATTAAGTCTAGGAAAGAGTTTAGCGGAGAGGGTCTCCATATTTTATAAGTTTCAGTTATTGATTTATTCTAATCAGAGGTGCATTGATATTTTGAGTTTTTTTCCAAATTTTTCACTTTTAAATACAGATAGAACCATTTTTTTTATAATCACGATTTAATCACTTCAGAAAAACACATTCTATTATCAACGTGTGTAAAAATTAAAACAATAGAAATTACATTAAATTTAAATTTTAAAACATGCATATATAACTATGCAAATATAATTTATTTAAAATGCTTCTTCAGGTGGATTTTAAATTCTATATATTTGTTTAGTTTACATATGCTTAATGGAATGTTGTTGTAGGTTTTAGCTCTGTAATAATAGTTCCCATTTTAAATATCACGAGTATAATCACGACTTTGACCGAAGAAATTAGAAATAGGGACTGGTAAATTTAGATTTATAGTATCAAACACAAACAATGAATTAAAGTTATACATCAACTTAACGGTATGATAGTGATTGCATTTGTGGACTATAAACTATGATTTCGTTTTTGCTTGATCGTTTTTAAACAATGGGAATTTTCAGAAAATAGCAAGTACTAACCTAACCCGTGGACCCTTCTATAATAAATTAGTTCGAAAAATTATATATATTTTTTTGTTGGTCCCACGTTAAAATAATCGAATAATCAAGTCCTCAAAATTTTTTACTTTTTTTAAGCTTTCTTTTTAAATGCACCAATTAGTTATAAATTGGTTATAAAGCTAGTTATTAACATAATGACATATTTTTGAAAGCATGCAATTAGATCGATTAAATTTGTTGAAATGAGGCTTCCATGACAAATGTTCATCAAGTAATACTTCAAGATATTTAATATACGATGGCGGATAAAGGTGTTTTCTATTTAGCTTAATCCTAACTTTTTAATCAAATGATTTTCTGGGACCTTGAAAAATAACGTATTCAGTTTTACATTGATTGATATACTATTTGCGTTTAACCAATCATAAATACCCTTAAGCTCTTAGTTAACTTTTTTACATGATACTTGTTTTATTAATGATTTATGAATGAATAACAGTTTTGTGTCATCAGCAAAGTTATGAACAATAGAGTTTATACAAAAACTTATGTTGTTAATAGAGTTTATAGAAAAACTTATGTTGTTAATATTAATTAAAAATAAATGAGGACTGAGGACAAAGCCCTCTGTAACCCCATAATTATTAATAGACTTGAGAGTTGATTTAAAACCATTAGTTATTATGAAGTGTTTTTGACTGTTTTAATAAGAAGAAAACCACTTATTAGCAATACCAGGGTCACCATAATATTCAAGTTTTGAAACGAGTATACCATGATCTATTGTGTCAAATGCCTTTTTTAAATCTATGAATTACCATATACAAATGGCCATAGTCCAGAGCTTTGCAAATTTTCTCAGTAATGCTTACTAGGGGGTGAGAAGTTGAGTGTTTAGCTTGGAATCGAAATTGAAGTCCTGAGATGCAATTGTAAGTGTTCAAAAATGAATATAAACGTGAATCCATTAATTTTTCAAGAAGTTTACTAATGTTAGAGCGTAAAGATATTGGTCTGTAATTATACAAATTAGTTTCGAACCCTATTTAAACAAAGGTAAAACTGAAAATGTTTTCAGTATGTTATGAAACACACCTTTTGAAAAAGGAAAATTGATTAGATTTGCTAAAGCAAGTGGGTTTTCTTTTTTTTTTTTTTAAGGTGCTTAAGAGCATCAGACGGAACATTATTTGGTCCTGCAGCTCTTCCACTTTTCAATAAGATTATTATAGACTTCAGTACTATCAGTAGGAGAAATAAGAAAACTATAGGGTTTTTCAAATATCTTGTGAAACTTGTATGAGGCAAGTGTATTTTTGATTCAAGTGTTTCACAAATAGATGAAAAATAAGAGTTAAAAGTATTTACGATGTCAGAGGGGTCTGTTAAAGAAAAACTTTTATCAAAAATACAAGATGTAAAAGAGTCAGTGCCCTTTTTGAATTGAATGATATTTTTAATCCCTTTCAAGGTTTTTTAAAAACCAATTATTCAAATTCCTGCATTTCCTTAAAGATTTTAAAATACCAAGCATGATCCACGATTTGAATCTATATTTGAAGTTGTTGTTGCTCAAGTTTTCTATTTCTTTCCTTTGTGACTTTAACAATACAGATTGGAATAACAAAAATTTTTACACAGATAATAGTTTTGACTATTTTTTTTCGTGCTTAAACAAGTTACTAGATACTTATATTCCTCTACTTATACTTATATACTTATTTAGTGTTTTAATTTATTTATTATTACATAGAATATTAGTATCATCAGCAGAGTGATGTACAACTGAATGTTTTATTGAAAAGACAAGATTTCTATGTTAAATAACAGCGGACCTAAAACAGAACCTTGAAGAACACCACAGCTAACAGTACGATGAGAAGACTCCAAACCATTAATAGAGAAAAAACTGCATATGGTTAGAAAGATATAGTTTAAACCAATCACTTGCAACACCGCAAGAACCGTAATGATTAAGTTTGCCATTAAAAGATTATGGTCCAAACGTCAAAAGCTTTTTTGAGACCAATAAATATTCCACAAGCAAAATTTCCCTACCGAGAGCCTCTCGAATATGTTCCTCGAAATTTCATTAAGGCAATTATACATTGTTAAAAAACTGTAAAGTTGAGAATATATAAGTTTTTCAAGTAACTGTCAGTGAGGAAATTGGTCGATAATTTGAACAATTTACTTTAGAACCTTTTTTAAAAAGAGGAATTAGACAAAAATTTTGAGACACCATATAAAAATAATGAGTTAAATAAATGAGATTACAGAAATTTCTTCAGTAAACTTTTTAAGAATTATTAAAGGAATATTGTTAGGGCCGGAGGCTTAACCAGCTTTAAGACTTTTAATCAATGAAGTTATTCTTATTGTATCATCTTGAAAGTATGGATCCACATTGAATAAAACCATTAGTTTAAAAAAAAAAAAAATGAATATACATTTATTATAACATATTTTATTAGCAGTTCAGTAATAGGTCCAAAAGGCTTTAAATTAAATAAGATTATTCGACACATGATTACACACTAATAAATCTTTTTCCTTATCAGTAGTTTTAAAGTACAATTTTAGACTTGAAATGAAATGTACAAAGCCCTATGAATTCACCATTTTCCATTTGAATCTATGATATAACTTCTGTTAGTGCCTGCTGCTCATTATTTTTTTCTAAAATTTAAAAACATCTAAGTAATCAGGGTAAAAAAAAATCATTGCAGAAGCTCTCGTTTTTTTTTATCGCTGGGCCTGAATTTGACTAAATATGATTATTTTAACCCTAAAATTAATTTTTTTTTTCAGAATCGGATCATTGCTTTTTTATGTTTTTTAATTTTTTGCACAAATCTTAGTTTTGTTATTACAATTTAAGGTTGGGCTGCTTGTTCCAATCACAGTTATCTTCGACTATGTTTATGTTTTTGGTTTTGAAATTTTCTTGGAATGTTTTTTTAAATTTTGTATTATTTTTCAACTATAATTAGCATTTTTTGGGTTATTGTGCTTTTTCGCCCTCAAAATTGAAAATTCTAATTGAAAGATCATTGGAAGTTCTAGTTACATCCTAGCCAAACCTTTGTTTATTTCATGATTGTCTTTATGTAGCTAAATGTTTACCTTTTCATAATCATCATGGGCAAGAAAGCTTGCTAATTTATATGCATTTTTTTTTTTTTTTTTAGAAAAACCACTGTATGCGGATTAAAATTCTTGGCGATTGTTACTACTGTGTATCTGGTCTGCCAGAACCACGTCCTGATCACGCACAATGTTGCATAGCCATGGGTCTCGATGTGATTGATGCAATATCGTAAGTTTTTAACTCTTCTTTTATTTCAACCCTTTAAAGTAAAGCTATTTTTCTGAAAAAAACTGTTTTTTATTACCTTCAACAAATTTTCTGTTTCTGTTGAAATTATTTCATTCAAAGTAATTTAAAATAAAATTTTTGACGTCAAACAATGTCCAAAAGGAATTTTTCTTTGTTCAATTTTAATATTTTCAAACAGAAAATTAGGCTGTAAATATAGGCTTTAAACGTATAGGTTTTTAATCTAATTTTTTTCAGTTTTGGCTTGTGTTTAAATAGCTTTTTTATTTCATAAATCATAGTTCTAGAAATATTTTAAAGAAATATTTGAATAATAGAAACGCATTTTTTTTCTTTTCAGGCGACCACAGCTTTAATTATTAATTATATAAATATTTAATTTTAAGTGTTGTACGTGAAAGAACTGGTGTCAAATTGAATATGAGAGTTGGTGTTCATAGTGGAAATGTCCATTGCGGTGTTTTAGGTTTACGCAAATGGCAATATGATGTGTGGTCTAATGATGTTACCATAGCAACTCACATGGAATCTGGTGGTTTGCCTGGGTCAGTTTCATCAGTTTATTCAAAATTTTATTTCTACAGCTAATTATAGTGTAATTAGTTGAAAAAGCAGAAAAAATATATTGAATACTATAATATTGGGTGGATTAAGAACTATAAGTGTTACCATCCTATCAGATGGTTGCTCTGTTGCTCTGTCGACCTTCTTTATAGATAGTTCTTAGTTGTTGAATTGAACTTAAGAAGGTTTGATTTTAAAAAGTTAATTTGCTCTTTTTCACAGTTACCAATTTTTTTCTGTATATTTCCATATTGTATTTCATTTTTTTAGTATGATTACCATAATCACATAAACTCACATTTGGTTTGGATTTATCTTGCGTTATTGTCTCAAACTTTGCTATATCTCTACTTAGAAACAAACTAAATTGAGATAATTATGATAATATCTTACCTTTGTATCACATTATATTGCATTTGAATGCGCATAACACTAAAACAAAGCTTATTTGTGCAGCTTGTAGATAAATTTCAGTTTCTTCATTATTGTTTTATCTCCCCAAAAATCTTTAGATTTTTGGGGAGATAAAAATTTTTACTTAAAAAAATTTTTTCGTTAATTAAAGTTAATTAGAAACTAGCAGAGAAAACTATTTCGAAAATTCATGACAGAGACTCACCTTGAAACCTTGTTTGATGAAATCCAATTTAAGAATTTAACAAATTTTATTGCTTGTTGCTGTTCAATAATTCTAAATATTTACTTTGAATCATTTTTCTATATTATTCTTACTTGCATGGGTTAGACAAGGTATTTCTGGCTATAATTATGACAATAATTGTACAACTAATAAAAATTTTGCTAGAATTTTTTTTATGTGTAGCCTGGCATATTTGTCATGTTTTAAAAATTTAACAAAACGGCGCAAAACTAGCAATTGTTGTCTCTCATCTAAAGCTTTTGTTTTCATACAATGTCTTAGTTATACTATCTTTTATAGACGGATTCACATAACAGAGGCTGTTTGTAAGGAAATTCAAAATGAGTATGAAGTAGAAGAAGGACATGGTTCACTAAGGGATGAATACCTTAAGGAACATAATATAAAATCATTCTTTATTATTCAAACATGCAATGATGAGACCAAGGATGGTCATGTAGGTTCAGTTATTTATAATGTAAATTGAACACACAAAATAAAGTTTTAAGATAAAATTTAAGTTATATAAACAAGGTTAATAAATAATTTTTCATTCTTCTTGTATATTTTTTAATAATTAATGGTAAGGTACATGAGCCACAAATTTAAGAACCACAAATTTAATGCTCCTCTTGACTATGCGTCAAAAGAAAAGATATTGTTTTAAAACACTATGTATTTCCAACTATGTATATGAAATACTAAACTTTAAATAGACTGAAGTATTTGAAACTTGGAAGAAACAACTTCATTAAAATAATCAACATTTTCGCATCATATAAAAGAAAATAAAACAACTGAGTAAGGAATTAAATGCAGATGACCTAAACTGCCCCTGAAATATATATATATTTTTTTTTTTAATAAATGCCCAGGGTGTTTATTCCAGTTTATTTTTAAATAAATTTATTGAACATGGCAAACAACTTTGGAGTAGTTTAAAATGTTTATTATCTAGGGTAGATTTTAACTTCTTTTGAGTTTTTGCTCATATTAGTTGGTCATGATTGTGTTGTTGGAATTTTGCAATTTAATTTTGTGCTCAAAATAAGTAAATAGTTTGCTGTGTTATATAATATTGTTTTATTTTTAGTTGGTACCAAATAATGGAGATAAGAAAATCGTTGAGTTATGGAAAGGAGCTACTTCAACCTTGCAACCATTTGCAAAGAAGTTTTTTGAGGTATGTGTTTATCATGAAGTTCCCTTTATTTCATATACGACAATTAAATTTGTTGTAACTTTTTCATAAATTGACTTAACTTCTTCTTGGAAATTAATACTGGGTAGTGTGTGTCAAGGTTCTATGTCTCAAGCCAAATACTTTTTCAACAAACTTTTTAATAGAATGTAGTCTGACAATAAACTTTAGCAGGTGACACCTATTTTTTTTCAGTGATAAGAAAGAAAAATTTGTATAAACTTGACAGAGATTTGCTGAAAATATCGATGCATAATTACTAACATAACTGTCTCTGAAATCCAAAAGCACTTGAGTTTGTTTGGCAATAACCTTGACCATAGGTTTTATCTGAATGAGAAGCTAGCTTTATCAAATAATGATATTAATGGATAAACTCCTAAGTTGTTTTAGCCTAGGAATTCCTGACTGTGCATTTATAAACCATTTGTTTGTTCACATCAAGACTACTGTAATATAGTTTATGGTTGCCCACATAATTAAAAAGCTTCTTTGAAATTCTCAATTCAGTTATAACTATTTTTTGGTAATAACAGGAGCAATAAGAAAAACCTTTAAAGTTAAGTTATATGCAGAATTTGATCTTATTATCTACGCATTGAAGGTTTTCAGCAAAAATCTTTCAATTTTTCATGGTTTTTAATGTTGAAGATTATTTTTTTTATTTTATTTATTTTTTAGAATACAGAAGAAAACGTAGAAGCTGAAATGAAAGAGAAGAAAATGCGTGAAAGGTTTTATATATGAAATAAAATATTTTTTATACCTCTAATTCATTTTCCTAACAATAGTCTTTAAGGATATTAAATCACTTTGCATCTTAAAACAGTCATTAAACAACCGTGCAATAAATAGCAGCATTGAGGTTCCTACTAATAGATTTTTTAGTGTTGTTAGATAGCAATTAAAAGCTTGAAAAGCTAAAGCAAGTATGTCTCTAGCTTGCAGATATAAAATTAAGCTTCCGACTTCTACTGTTAATACAATGTAAAAATGATGAACTAGTTAATGTGTTTCTTTCAGTAATAATTTACTGGATGTAGTAGATTAAAAAAAAATTTTAATGAATTAACTTGACAAGTAAAAATTACATAACCTAACACTAGCTGCATCTGAATAATAGAGAGGATACATAAACAAGAACCAGCAGCAGAAAATATAGTCCATCACGCACCATCAGAAGATTCATATTATGATGAAGAACCAAAATCTCTCTAATGATATTAACGATTTTCAAAATCATAATCTTTTAATAGTGATTTAACTTAAACTTAAATTATATTTAGGATCCAAATATGCTTACCTATTTCTCATTCTAATTGCATTATCTACCTCTCATTCTGATACATATGGCAATGGGTTTTTGATGCTAATAATAGCTATTGGTTCAAATATAGTTATGACTAAAAAATAGTTTCAAAAGGAAATCTATGAGCATAAAATTTAAAAATTATCTCACAAAACATAAATATTTGTAAGTAAATATAAAACGGCATTATTTGAGAAAAAAATAATTAAAAACTTCTCTCCAAGGTAGTGTGACTAAGCGGTAGCACATTTCCTGATAATATTGCATTGTAAGGGAAATTGTTATGGGTTCAAATCAACTCAAGAGCGAAAACAAAAAAATTTCGGTATCGATTGCTGCCATAGCACAGATGGGAGCTTTAAATTGAGCCACTGTCAGATTCAATGATAAGATCATTCCGATTTTCTTCTGAATTAAAAATGTTCAAAATCAAACACAATCAAAAGACCGAGAGGAACAAAATGGCAAGGTCAAATTTTTATTTAAAATATGACAATATCAATTTACTAGTTATCATCACATTTATTGACTTTCTTTAGGCCTATGGTATATATATGGAGCAAAGGTGCTGAAAAGGATCTCCAAACATTTCATCCTTCCGTTCTTTAGATGAATTTAGTGTATTGAAAGTAAACTTAATAACATCAGTGAGCGCAACTTGATGGCATAACTTAGCTATGAGAAATATTTATTTTGCTTATAAAAAAACAAGTTCTATAGTTATTGATCTGTTTTTTTTTTGCAAGATGGCTCAAAATAGTGATTTTACTTTGAAGTGATGAAAGGTGATGAAACAGAATTTTTGAAATAATGATAGCCTCTGTGTATTCATGGGTTGAAGCTAACACACTGGAAGGCTTTTTTTAAGTAACACATGCATTATTTAGATTGGGTATGTCTGAAGATAATACAACAGATTTTTCCCCTCAAGACGAGGTGAATGAGTTTCTTGAACGTGCAATCAATGCACGTAGTATTGAACACCTCAAACAAGAAAATGTTAAACCCATTTTTCTCAAGTTTAAAAAGGAAGAGTTTGAAAAAAAGGTATACTATTTTTTATGGTAACATGAAAATTTTAAATTTGTTGAACAAGCCTGAAAATAAGGAAAATTCCAGCTGCTATGTCAAATTACACACCTTCGATGTCAAATAAAATGAATTAGTTCTTTTAAAATTATCGCATACGGTGATGATACAAGTATAATATGAAATCTGATCAATACACGATATACTCATATGCTATACCCTAGAACTTCAACATGGATCTCTCAACATGAAAGAACAGTTCTCTAACCACTAACACTAAGCTATATGGCTTGAGCACTTTTTTTTAAGTCCTAGGGTCATATAAATAATTGAATGCTGTTTGCGTACTAGTTATTAAAAGCAGAGCTCCTTTTAAAACTAAAAAAACAATAATGCATTAATTTTGAAATAATTAAAGATATGAAGAGATTATTTGTATTAATATAGTTTGAATATAACCAAAATAACTCAATTAAAGACGTGCTAAACTATTTCATTGAAAAAACTTTAAATGAAGCTATAGAATCATAACACATTGACTTATATCAAATTTTTTTTTTTTTAAGCTGGAGAGTCTTGTAATTCAATAATCAATTGTTATTAATTTTAATCTGGTCTTTCAGTTTCTCTGAAACCAAAAGCTTTTGCAAAAAGTCTGGAAGTCGCATAGTGTATCATTTGAAATGTGAACTGTTATGATTTAGTTTACTATTCCACACATCCACACATATGTAAACAATATAATGATTGAAAAAGTGAATTATATGTCATAATTTATGAGTAAAATAAAGCCTTTTTATTACTTTAAAAAGCATTTTTTTAGGTGCACACACCTACAATTCCATTTAGGACAGGAGTCCGGACCTACTTATGTCTAGTTTCAAGATGATAGAGTTTGATACGATTTGAAAATATAATTGATCTCATTACTACTTATATTTGATTTATGCTATTTCTAATTAATCGCCTGTTCTTCACACATGTATATGAAAAAATCATAATTATCGCATTTAAGTTGTTATATGTCTATCGTTAGAAAAAATTTAATATAAACGTTAAAATTTTTGTTCAAAAATAATTTTGGTATGACGTACCACATGATCATGTTATAGTCATCTATTTAATAACTAATCATTAATACCTTCTAATACCTTAATACCAAAGTTTCAAACCATGATAAACTTTAATGATCTTAATAAATTATTTAAAGCTTGAGAATAAAAATCATGATGTTTGTGGTTTATGTTTTTTTTTTTTTTTTTATTATATTTAATAAGCAAACCATATTTTTATACCAGATATG
>JAUZNK010034627.1:5524-18220 GCA_035046665.1 Euphysa ruthae
ATCCCACTCAACAGTGGTTATAGAAGGATCCCACTCAACAGTGGTTATAGAAGGATCCCACTCAACAGTGGTTATAGAAGGATCCCACTCAACAGTGGTTATAGTAGGATCCCACTCAACAGTGGTTATATTAAAAGAACATGAAAATAATAAATATTGCTTTATATTTAGTCAAAAAACTTTAAATGGTGTTTGAGATATTAATTAAAGATAATTTAATTTTTAATTTAATAATTTAAGATTACTATGTTTTAAGATGTCAAATGTGAAAAAGCCCTTATTATTGGAATTTATCACTCTACAGTGTATTCCCTAAATTTTAGTCATACTAATTTGATTTCCAACTTTAGAAGAGTTGTTTAGTTCTTCATAATTTTTCATACGGACTTTTAATTATTTTATATATTTTCAAATTACTTTTAACATTCCCTAGATTGTTAAAATAAAAGTTTTTTTGAACTTTTATAAGTTTATTGCGTAATTTGAACACAGTTATTAATATTGAGTTGTGTGTTTAAAAAATCCATTCGAAAAAAATTTTTTTTTTCTTTGGTAAAATATTTCTACATAATCAACACTGAAAAAAAAATTTAATAAAACGCCTCGGAAATATGAACCAAAACACAATAAATAAAAATCGTATGGTACAAGTCTGTGTGAAGGTATAAATAAAAATCGTATGGTACAAGTCTGCCTGAAGATATAAATAAAAATCGTATGGTACAAGTCCACCTGAAGATATAAATAAAAATCGTATGGTACAAGTCTGCCTGAAGATATAAATAAAAATTGTATGGTACAAGTCTGCCTGAAGATATAAATAAAAATCGTATGGTACAAGTCTGCCTGAAGATATAAATAAAAATCGTGTGGTACAAGTCTGCCTGAAGATATAAATAAGGCAATAAAGACTTGCAAAAAAAGGCATGAATTTATGTAAAGCGACATAAAAATTTAATACAAAAAAATCAACACTGGTCGATCATATTAAAAATTTTAAAATGAAGAAACCCGGTGGACAGCAAGTTCTCTTATAAAAGATTTACTGGACACAGTTGCAGAATGTGGGTTTTCAGTCATTACAAATTTGTAAAAGACATACTCGATAAAAAAAATTAATCATCTGTGTTCAGTTTTAATACTCCTGGTTCAGATTGGATCATATCATTTATGACATGAAACAAAGTGTCTGGACAATTTGTGTCAAAGGAACAGATTGAAAGTTAATGAATGAACAGTAAAGGGAAGTTTTTTGAATATATTAAAAAGCATGAACAGATATGTACAATAGGTAAATTGCCACCTAAAAATTGTTAATTATGACGATACAAACCTAAGTCCCAAAATGTTTATAACGGATGGGTGAGAGGTGAGCCGGCAGGTAATGCTTTTGGCTGCATCAAATCTGGATGGTTTGACACGGATACGTTTGAACTATGGTTCAAAGGGTGTTTTCTCCAAAATGTAAGCCACCTTCAAGTACCTAACTTTATTTTAGATGATAACCTGGCATCCCAATTCAAAGCAAAGGTAATAGTATAGCAAAAATGTATAACATATTTTGGACCAATGAAGCAGTGCTAGCTTCCAAGTTTAAGTCAAAACGATTATTATTGAAACCACAAAAAATTAAGGTTGTGAGATATTTATATATTAAAAGTAGCAAAGTTAAATAACACAAGGCATTGATATCAAAAAACAAATTTCCTTTCACTCAGGGAAACCTAATAGTGGGTAAGCATAAATCAGTTCATGGATTATTTGCTGTTTTGAATTGCCATGACAGAAATTTCCAAAAGCAAAAATATTGTATTTGGGCTCATTACCATTTAACAACAGCTTTTATTCAACTGTAAATAAATTTAAAGGCGTAAAAAAAGAAAATCAGACACTGAATATTAGAAGTACATAAGGATATACAGGTTAATGAAACTTGGTGAGCAGTTTCCGTTAATCAGGAGCACGTATGACATAAGAGGCAAGAAGGCAAAACGTGTTGTTTTTTTTGGGAAATAGTGAATAAATATAAAATAACAAACTATATTCTCAAAATATTGATAACAGTTAATATAATGCAATATGAAAGATGTTTTAAAATATATAAAAGTATAAAATGTTTTTCAAATTTTAAAAATAAAGATTAACAAAGTCATGAAGGTTAAAATATTAGATTGCAATCTCTGCCACAGAATTTTAACAAAAAAATTCAAAAAAGTGTCAGAAGTCCCCCAACTGAAGGTATCTTATAAATCATACACAAGGCTTTCTATGTCATTAAAGCTAGAAAGATGCTTTCGTTTAACTTATTTGATTCAGCAGGGGATGTGGGGTTAAGTTTAACAAGAACAACCGGCCGAGGAAATTAAAATGAGGTTACCAGGTAGCAGTATTAAACAAAGTGATACCACTGAATACAAAAAGATAAGCACATAGTTCAATTCCTATGGTACTTATTTTCTTATATCTGCAGGGAAAAAACTCACAGTAAATTTTCTTAGTAAAACACTGATAATGCATGACAAATGCTTGATTTGATGAAACAAAACCTGTGCAGCAAATTCTTAGCAATACCTGTTGATTCCAAACTCTAGCCATCATTCAGAAAATTTAATTTTCAGGATCAATGTTTATGTTCATCAATTATTTTAGAAGCCAGCCTAGTCATAAGTAGCGTATGATTGTACACACATGTCCCAACACATGACATGACTAGAAATTGAGATAAACTGATCAAATACAGATCAAGTAAACTTTCATTCAATACAACATTGAATAAAGCTTTCAATAAAAATCCAGGTAAAAGAAAAAAAAACAACTTAAAAATCAGCAATATTTTCAAATTATCTGAAATAATATACATCATAACATAGTATCAAAAAAAAAAAAAAAAAAAAAATGTTTTGATCCCGAACTATCAAAAATAATATTTTCTATCATCACATACATGGCTTAAATTTGATGATTTTATGGGCCAAGGCACTGAGCCCAAATTTTTTTTTAAATCGTCAGAAATAACATTTTCTAAATAAACTTATAATCTTGGCAGGAATGAAAGATAATTTCTAGAGAAAAAAAGCAAAAATTCCTTTTATAGCAAAAATTTTACCAGCTTTGGGGCTAACCCAAAATTTTGTAACAAATTGTCACATGAGTTTTGTAGTTTACTCTTCTTAGAAAAAAAGAATTACGATGTTGCAAAAAACAACTGTTTTGATGACTTATATTACATTTAATATAGTTATAAAAAGACAAACAATATTCTATATAACTATATATACATGTATGTTGCTGAGGAAAACTAATTTATGCAACATTGTTATTTTTGTCTTTCATAAAAATTAATTAAATTTATTAATGTTTAAAATTGAAAATAAATGGGACGATCTGAAATATAGGGTAACTACTTATTCATGGCCAAAACATATCAATGTTTTTAAGAAACATGTAAAACAAATTTACAAAGCTTTAAGTAACTTTGAAGAAACCATGTTGAGTAAGAAAAAAAGTAACATTTTTTAAAAACTAATCTGCATAACAATTCCGTAGTTTGAGCATTTTACACAAGCCCGTGACGCACCATCATACCTGGATCTAAACAAACTAACCAATCATTATATAGTCATTTATTTCATTTACATTATTTCATTGGTTGGTTGCCGTTACAACAGCAAAAGTAATAAATAGCAAACCAAAATTAGCATTTTCAACAAACTGACAAAGTGTTTTCAAAGTGAAAGCAAAGCTAAAAAAATTTTAAAACAACAAGTTTTGTTTATTTTTAACATAATTAAAGTGATTTCTTTGGTTGAAAGGTAATTTTTTTTTTTTAATTTTTATTCATTTATTTATTTATTTTTTTTTTGCTTATGTTTTAAATAAAAATGGATATTCTAGACTCTATTTTAAGGTTGCCACATCTATGCACACCAAATAGCCTAATCTTGGCAGGTATACAGTTAGTGTTTTTACATAATCAGCATATAAAATGAAAAGAATAGTTTCACTTATTAATTGTAAGTTAAATATAAGGCTGAAAATCCAAAAACAATAAAAACAGTGAAACTTAAATTAAATTTCATGTTCTTTAAAAAAAAAAAAATTTTGTTTTCTCATCTCATATTGTGGTGTTGTTTGGTTCTTCAGTTCTCACTAATTCATATGTTTGCATTGTAATTATTTCATTTGCAGCCTCAGTTTCATTATCGTATTTTGTTTTAAAAGTTTTATTGTGTTATTCTGTTATACATACTTTCATTACATATTTTCTTCAATTAAAGTGCTGGTTTTATTTTCTAATTGCTCTAAAGTTTGACTAGTTTTATTATGTTATTCTGACACACATGTGGGTCAGTTTGATCTTCAATTTTTAAAGTGATACATTCATTATTTTCTTGATCTGACACTAAGGTTGAATGCATAAAATTCTTCAATAGTATAAGATTGCCCAGAAGTAAAAGATGCAACAATATTTTGTGTAATCACTACCATCACGTAGGTTTCTCAACATCTTTTTTATAAGGTTCTTTAGAAAGAACATGAATTTTAGTTGGTGAACTAGTAGTAGAAACCTAGAATTAATAAAATATATCCAGGACAAGAAATTTAACAATATTGGCTTTCTAATTAAAGTACTGGGTAAATCAAGGAGGCTTTTCGTCACTCCCTCTCTTTGAAATAAAAAGAGTCTCAAAAATAATTACAAACATTTATTTTTAATAAATCCTTAAAAAAAAAAAACCAAGACAAATTGTTTTGCCTTAGCAATTATCATTACCATTGCTCATAAATGGGTTACCCTCAAAATTTAAAAACATTATTTTCTAGGCTTCCCAAAAGTGTAAATTTGCTGGTCAAATTTCATAAAGTTTGAAAGTTCCAAAAAAATTTTGAATTTCTTAATCACATAATTAATTCCAAGAAATTTTGCTTATTTTTTAATACCTTTCTGGAATAACATACACAGATTCAATATCTCATCACAGACTAATGTTGTTTAGTTCACATATATGGCAGACACACTAAATATTTTAATTTAGTTCATCACTATGTGATCCTGCCTCAATATTATGTTGATTTGCTACATGTATTGTGGATCATTTTATATTGCTGTTCAAACACATTAATACTATGCAACAGTTTCATGATTTCGTTTCAAGTATTTAACCTTTTTATTATTTTTTTGAATATTTTTCAAAAATTTGGAAAGAAGGACGATGGCAGGAGTATACTACTTTGATTTTGCTGTATAAATTGACCAAAATGAGATGGCTGCATAATGCAAACTTATTAGACTTGTATAACTTATTAAATCACACACCTTCATTATGGCTTAAAGGTTTTCACTTCCAGTACATATTAAATTTAGAAAAAAAGACTAAATACCTCAACTTTTTTTGTATGAAGATGCAGAGTTGATTTTGGTATACCATACATTTTAGCAGCTTTGCTAATTGAAAAATTCTGGTTCCTAATCAAATCCAAAGCTGTTTTCAGATCTTCCTTTTCATATCTTTTATAAGTGGACCATCTACTCTAAAAAAATAATAAAGCATGCTAATTACATAGATAGAATATCTAAAACGAATAATCAATACAAACTTAAGTCAAAATAAATCCTGACTAGCTCATATTTAGACGAGAAGTCTATTTTCCTTACAAAGTTTTGATTTCTCTTTTGCAAAATGGCTCAGCGACATTTCTAAAAGCAGGACGATCATTCCATTCGATATAGCCATTAATCATTTTAATTAAAATAAATGGATGTGATCACGATAGTCAAAGAAATAATCCTATGTTACACATGACAATAAAAATGCTGCAATTATCAAAATAAGAAATTTAATTTACATTTTACTGAATAGCAACATTACAATAGCAAAATTACAGATATAACAGCATTTAATTATTAATTAATTAGCTATTAAGCACAATTACTAACCTTATTGTTTGCTGCAAATTTTCCTAAAAGAAAAATAAAATAATATCAAAATTATGATAAATTCATTCAAAAAATCTTAATATTTGAAAAATATATATATATATATATATATATATATATGCTGCCTGTATTGCCATATCTGTTCTAGGTTGACGAAAACAGGTCTCCCCACTGTCGTTGATTGTCTGATGAGTATAAGATACTCACATCGCTTTAATACTTATTAGTTGTCTCTGCTGAAGGTATTGAGAGCAGTAATTGTGAAAGCAGTGATTGCTACATCGTGATCAAGTAGAAAGGAACCCAAAATCATTGCTAGCAACTTAGAGGCTGCTCCATCAACAGTTGTTAAATTAATTTGCAGTTGTAGTGTCAGGTTGCTCTTGGAGGGTGACCCTGTATCTGTAATGTAATGACTATTTTTACAAGTTATTCAAACAAAGCAGCAGGACATCTTTTAAACCCGATGTTATATTGTGATAATTACTAGTAAACCTAAATCAGGCTGTGCAACATAGCCCAAACTTGTATCTCTTTCATTCACAAATCATTGTGGTCTTCACAGTAATTTTTCTCATGTTGAATCTTTTCTCTTTCATCACCTGACATCTTGGCAATTTGTGAAAGAAATCTTCATCCTTCCATAAGTTCGTCTGACTTTACTGTACCTGGTTACTCTCCCATAAATCAAAAAGACTCATCTTTGCATGTGACAATCTGCCTGTAGTTCGTGAAATCTTTCTGGATAACTCTGATGAATTGTACTTTTGTTTACGTCTATCTCTTTTACAGTTTTTGGTATTATATTTGTTACAGGTGTCCTATAACTTTGTCATCGAAACCTGATATCTGCAAGACATATTTCTCTAGTCCTTTAGGAAACTCTGACCATATGCAGTGGTTAACGCTGAAATCAATTGCAACATCACTTCTTCTCAGGAATCACCTATCCGTAGGAATTTTTTCCTATAACTATGGAGACTGGGACAGCTTTGTGATCTAACTCATGATATTCCACTCAAACACATCTTCAATGTTGAAAAAGAGAAATATGCTAAGGAAATTGCTTCTTGGCTTTATGTTGACATCGATGCCTACAAGCCCTCTCAAAAGTATCAAGTTAAATCACATTCGAGCCTATAGTTTTCATCACAACCATTAATTTCATCTTATTAATCACACTAATTGTGTTGAGAACAGGCATCTTTTTAAGAATAAACTCTCTAACCAAAACCAGGGCCATTAACATCTGGTCACTCGATCTATCGGATCTTTTATCCATCCACAATTCAATGGACCTGAAGCCGTTACAAAAATAAGGCCAAACTTTTTGCTAAACTGTTCAGCAGCAACTCCACTCTCGATGATTCTGGACAAATATGGCTTTCCATCTAGGCTGAAACTAACTTGACTCATTCATCAACAACCAAAATGGCTGAAAATATTGTCTCTACTTTATATTCTTCCAAAGCTAGTAGCCCTGATGAAATTCCTGTAGTCAAGCTACACAAGTACACTCAAAAACTCTCTCCGATTCTCTCAAGATTGTTTAAGAAGTGTAATGCTGAATTTTGTTTTCTCTATTGCTAGAAGTTGGCATCCTTTGTCTTAGTATTCAAAAATTCTGCAGAGAGAACTGATCCTCTTAATTACCATCCTATCAATTTTCTTTCAGTCATAAGTAAGGTCTTTAAATCATTGATTAACTCGTGTTACTCAATCTGTTTTCTGATCATCAGGATGGTTTTCATTCTAGTAGGTCCACTACCGATGCTCTGACTGTCATCTTTCACTCTCTTATTGCTTATTGTGAATCCAGGGTGATCACACTTGACATTTCTAAGGCATTCAACAAGGTGTGGCATGCTGGACTTCTCCATAAGATGAAGCCATATGATATCTCTGGTGAAGTTTTGAATATCATTAAGTCTTTATGTTAGAGAAATCAAGGTAGTCCTTGATGACCACTTTAAACTGTTACTCTGTGAACTTTGGTGTTCCTCAAGGTTCTGCTCTGGGACCTACTCTTTTTTTCGTTTACATTAACGAGTTACCTGATATTTTTTGTAAGCTTGCTATATATGCGAAAGATACCACTTGTTACTCATCGTTAGGGAAGAGAAACAATGCTTTTGATAAGGTTGAAATGGCAGTTGATTTGGAAGATGATCTTCACACTGTTGTTGATTTGGGTGAGAAAGGGTTGGTACCATTCAATGCTTCAAAAACAAAGCTTCTTTCCAAAAAACACTTTAGGGCATATTTCCTTCCATCTGTGCTAATGAGTGGCATTGAACTCACTAAATCTATGCAGATTCGATTGTTAAGCATAACATTTTCAGACAACTTTTCTCGAAGCTCTTACATTGAATCTTTTTTGATATCTGATCCCATGAAGGTTTCTATTCAAGCATGTAAAAAATATTGCTGCCATCTTTGAGCAGGAACATCTGTTCTATGTCTACATATTCTAGACAGAACTTTAAAGACGTGTACTCAAGCTTGTTGATTGCCGCCTTAGTTCGAATCTTCAATCACTTCCCCGATCACAGAAATGTAGTCTCATTGTCACTGTTCTACAAGTATTTCTAGGGAAGCGTTCTGATGAACTGAAAGAATTAATACCTTCACTTAAGACTTTCTCAAGGTCTTTATCTGCTACTCATCCTTTAGCGGTATAGATCCCTAAATTTCACATAAACTTTTATGCACCAAGTTTCTTCCCACGCACTGCCTGATTTTGTAAATCTCTACCTTCTAACTATTTTCCTTTGGATTATGATCTCCAATTCTTTAAGTCTAATTTCAACCAATATCTTTCTGAGGTAGTGGCTTTTAGCTTTGCGGAAAGTCACACATATAAAAAAAACAGGTTTAATCTCAAAGTTGAAGGGTTTTCTCACAACAGTTGACAAAAGAAAATTGACAAAAGAAATAAAAAGTTGTCAAAAAACTTAAAGTTCTATTTTCCACACGTCCTCCCAAATGCAAAAAAAAAAAAAAAAAAAAAAAAAAAAAAAAAAACCACAAATACTTATAGTGTAAATATAGAGAAGTAAATTAAACAAATAATAGTATGCATGAAATAATAAATAATTAACTGTTAAAAATTAAAAATATTTCATTCCACTTTCATGAATGGTTTGTCACAGAGTATTTGTGCTTCATTTATCTAATAAAAAAACCTAAAAGTGACTGAATGGACTCAAACCATTTTATAATAGAAAAAGCAACAACATAATATTTCCCGAGGTAAATAATATAAATTTTCTTCCAATAAATTTTTAAACCACATACTCAAAATTTCCTAAAATAAACCTGCCAATCAATTAATCTCACTCAACATACACATCAGTTTTAACAACTGAGCTCTGTTTATCAAATTAAAAATATATATATTTGGACCCAGCACCTAAAAATAAAACTTTAAGCAGGTGATCATATGGGTCAAAAGAAACCCTCTATGGCAAGATAATATGCATAATTTTAAAACAAAATAAAGAATGACTTTTAAGAAAATGAAAGTTAAAACACAACTTTCAGTCCAAAAAATGACATTATTTGGACTTTCTATGGTCCTATAACTTCATGCAAATTCCTTTAGTCTTGGAAAATTTCAAAAAAAAACTTATAGAGAAAATTTCAAAAACATAATTTTCTGCTCCAAAAATGACGATATTTGGTCCAAAAAGTTCCAAAACCAAGAGCTTTTGACAGGTGCCCATATCGCCAAAAAGAAGCCCTCTACAGTCCCCTAACTTCATACAAAGTTCCAGAAAAATCAATGGTTTTTGGGAAAATTTAAAAAATTCCGACTTTATGCCTAAAAAGACTAAATTTTGGCTTAGGTTGGCAAAATTTTGCTTATTTGCAGCTGGCTTTTTTGCATGGATTCACAGGAATGTACTATTGGTTAAACTTGAGGTTAACTTAAGCAGAGATTAAGCCGTTTTAGCTCAGACGTGTTTGAGTTTAGCCAGTCACTTGAAAATGTGTTTTATCATTTCAATGGTGTCACTATCTATAGCAAAATATTTTGATTTAATTTGCAAATTTTCAGCTTTTTTGGCAATTTCTTACAAAATAATAATTCAAAATGTGTGAGTAGCAATATGTTGCCTTTAAAAACTGTTAATCATATAAATTAAAACAAAGCTATATCATATCATTGTGAAAAACTAAGAACGCAAAATTTTTTTGCTTAGTAGCAATTTCTTTTTAGTGTCAAAATGCGCTGAGATTAAAAATATTTGTAACATAAACAATAAATTTATTCAAGTACAGACTCAATAATAATAGTGTAATGACAATTGCTTACCATTGATTAATTTATCTTTGTCCTGATCTTCAACTTTTGCAAAAGATGAATTTTCTTTCAGAAAAGAAAGCTAAGATAGATAGATAAGGAGAATTGTACAATCATATGAGAAAAACTAATTCAGAAAAATAATGTTGCAAAAAAATGGGATCATACGAATAAAATGAAATTAAACTTGTAAGCATAAATATCATAACCTTGTGAAATAACCGATTGCTTTTAAAAAAAATTTTTCTTTTTAATTGACGCTTCTAAGCAAAGCATGATAAAATTGCATAATATATATGATACATAAATCTGTATATTGACAGAACATTTGTTTATTAGAAAGACAAAATTATAAATTCTTACAAAAACAAAATTTCTAGAAAAAAAAATTGCCCAAATTTGTCCCTCACAATCAAATTTTAAAATAGCCATCATAACTACTAAATTACCAGAAATAATAATTTATAGCAGAACAGAAAAAAAATTGATAAAATCAAAATCATATTTAAATCAATCTTTAGTTTTATTTTGGTACGCTTGTACTTTAAGCAGAATGTAGTCACAAGTTGTAGTAGTTTATTTTTGATCATAAATTTTTTTGGCATATTCTAACACACAGTGTTAAAAACTTAAAACTGATAGTGTTCTGGTAGTATGATATTTTTAGAATAAAAAGTAATGAACGGCTTTTAGAGAAAAGTTACAGACAGAAAGAATGATGGATGAATGTGAATCGATTCATAAGCCACTGGTGGTTTTGCCAAGGGTTAAAAAAACAAATGTGTGATAACGGAGAAAATAGGTCATTACTTCAATGAATTATTACGAATCTGTTATAAGCAATAAAAAAAGGTAAGCAAAGATGGAAAACTTTGCATTCTTAGTAGTATTTTATTTATTTAAAAAATACGATGTTTAAAATACCTCAACAAACGTTGGAATTTCGTCATAGCATACATCTGATTCAAAATCATTATCTCCACTGGTATCATTGTTTTCTCCTAAATCATGAACTATGGATTTGTTTGGTAACCTTGTGTTATTATCTGTAATCATATCGCAATGATCACTCTCAATCATATCAATATCTGAGTCTTTTTTAAGTGCACAATCAACTATTTTTTTATTTATATTTAGATGTGATGAAGAATCTGGAGCATTCTTATGGTAAATTCTTTTCTTAGAAGTTTTTGTAGGTGATTGCATAGCATTAATTGCCTTGTCAAATGCATCTATATCAAAAATTTTTTTCTTGATTGATGAATTTTTAAATTCACTACTATCAACTATTTGTTTCACATCTTCTTTAACATTGCTTGAAAAGATATGACTGCCAATTTTACATTTGGAATTAATTTTAATGTTTTCTTTTATTTTTTGTAAACTATCAAGTTTTTGTGTATTTGCATGATCAGATGATACATTGTGCATCGTGCAGCTATTAATTACATCATTTGAACTACATACCAAAGTTTGCAATTTGGTTTTTAACTTGTTGTGTATAGGAGTTTTTTCAAATTTAGAGGTACTAGTATCAGACTGCTTGCTAAAAGTGTTGGAATCTTTTAACTTTCTACATTCAAGGCATTGGTCATTTAAGGGAATGTTTCTAGTTTGCAGCGTTTTACTGTGTTCATATGTTTCATTGTCTGATTCTTGTTCACTTTGAATTAATGATTTTTTGATCATGTCCTGAAGCCTAATGTAAGAAAATTATTTGTAAAAAAGCAAATGTAAATGGCACATTAAAACTTGGTCTATCAACAATACTAAATGGGCTGTAAGTTTCTTACATGGGCTTTTTGGGGATGAGTAGGTCTGATTAAGTCATGTCAGACCAATATTCATCTCTATAATCCAAGCATTTTGATTTTTTATAAGTTAAAATGTCATCCTTCAGCAAAAAGAATATTGGAGAATAAAAGTGACTAATCAAAAAATAAAAAATTGCTATATGCGACCTGATATATAACTTTTTTATAATAAAACAATAGCTAAAACTTACCTTGTAGCTGAGATTTTGCTACAAGAGTTTTGTTTTAAATCGATTACAAAAATATACTCTAGCAGTTAAGAGCCATTCTACATACACAAGTCAAAATTTTACTCTTTCAAATAAGGTGAGATTTTTATTTCATTTTTAATTTGTCGCATTCTGCAAGGCTAAAAGCCATTTCTAAGCAGAAAGCTAAAACAAAAGATAAAGATAAAGCAAGTTTTACACAAACTGAGAAAGATATTTGTTGACAACAGACTTAAAGGATTGGAGATCATAATCCGAAGAAGAGAAATCAGAAAGCAGAGAGTTCCACAAGCAAGCAGCATGATGAGAATCATTAATAAACAATTGATTAAATAATTAAAGAGATAAAACTCATGTCATGAGTTATAAAATTTTATTGAGCGAAGTTTCAGGAGTCATGCTGCTCCTATCATCAGGCTAGTTACAATT
>JAUZNK010034638.1:0-34992 GCA_035046665.1 Euphysa ruthae
TATATATATAATATATACATATATCTATATACAGATCATTTCATTCATTAAACCTCCAACGTAAGAATTATTATCGCTTTTAATACAAAAATCTATTGCATCTCGAAGGGATATTCCGCTCACTCGATTTGCGATTTTGTTTTTGATATTACATAAATTTTTGAAGTCTATATCTCTAATTTAAGATACAATATAAATTATCATTTGCTATCATTTGATTGGCTTTTTACATAGCTTTCTATTGATACCAAAATATAGCCAGTTGACGAAAAGTTGTAGCCATAGCAACAGTTTATATGTATCATTCCTGAGGGAACGATTTTAGGAGGCACATCAAAAGAGTTAAAACTCATACTAGACAAACATATTCCTCAAATTAATAGACTTTAATTAATAAATTCCTTAAAACCTTTTAAATTCTGCCAAAAATATAATAAACTGTTGAATGAATGAAACTGAATAAAATGAATGAGAGTTTTAAAATAAAAGGCATATTTGTGTACTATTCTTTTCATAATTTTCTTTTAAATCTTTTTTGATTGCTTTAAAAATTTTTTTTTCAAAAAAATATTTTTAAACAATTTAATTGCTGTTTTAAAGCATCATACCTTCCTAATATAAAAACATATTTTACTAATCACAAATTACCTTTTTTCTTTAAGCGTTTTATGATTTATTAATTTTCAAGAACCATTTTTTTCTTTTCTTTTCTTTTTAATGTCTTTCATTTTCATTTCATTCTTTGTTATTTTCTTATCTTTACTCTTTAATTCTCCATGTGTTTTAGCTATTATTACTTTTGTCAAACCCTTTCATAATTTTTTAAATAAATATTATTTTACACCAGATCATTTCTTTTCTTAAAAATTTTTGTTTGTGTCTTTGTGCTTTCTTTTCAGCCTATTTGTCAACGACTTAGATATTCATCTAATTGCCATGCTATATCAAAAACAAGGAGCCAAACTCCAAAAACATTAATGAACCTCCATGCGATCCACTCGTCATTTATAAAAAATGATTGCCGAGTAGTTCACTCAACAGGAAAGGATCAATCAATTTATATCCCAGTTATAGAATGAACATTTAAAGAAATTTGCATAAAAATATTTACTGGATCTACTAGTCATTTATAAAAAATGATCGCCCAACAATTCATTCACCAGGAAAGGATCAATCAATTCATACCCCAGTTATAGAATGAACCTTTAAAGAAATTTTCATAAATTTACCATCAAAACCTGACAAACTTTAATTTTATTACTCTCTCTGTAGCAAACCTTAATTTAAACTATTATTTGTTATTTGGGAGACAATCAAAGATGCTTTCTTAAGGCTTAATAAAAATATTCTTAGCCAAGCTTTTATTCCAGTGATTGGAAAAAAAAAAAAAAAAAAATCAGAAGAGTCTCATATAAATAGCTAAAAATAGTGCACAAAAATTCGTTAGACAATTCCGCCAAAAAGAAAAGAAAAAGGATTTACGATAGGCAATTTTTCAGGGGGTCAAACAAAGCTTCTGCTATTTGATTATTTCCATAAACTAGTTGCAAAATCAAATTGATTAAATAAATAAAATATTATATAGACTGTCTGACCCTTATTTATTTATTTAAATATGTTCCAATTTTATTCCTGTTTTTGAAATCAACTCTAATAAAAACTTTTAGATTTTATAGTGAAACCAAAAAGTGTTAAAAATTGCCACACACTACTTTCAACTAACTTTTGTTTATCATTTATGAATCATGTCAAACCACAGTGTAAACCAAACCATAATTTCTTCATAACATTAATGTATAGTAAAAGGAAATAAAAAAAGGTTTATAAAAAAATCTAAGTTGATTTGTATGAAATATATGTGTTTATTCAATTAAAACAAACGTTCCATCTACTACTACCAAATAACATAACATACATAAAATAAATTTAAGGAATTCTGTTTATTTACTAGTAAATAATATTTACATATTAATGCACAAATAAAAATTTTGCAATGCAATTCAAATAAAACTAAATAAAACTAACAGAAGAGTGTATAAAATAATTTGTAAAGTAAAAAAATAAGAAAAAAATAATTTAAAAGAAAAAACGTTAACTTATGAAGGTCGATACTTGGAAAAACTAATTCTAATCAATTTCATCATTATTTTTTAAATCTATGTGATGGAAATAGGTACGAATGCAGGTAGGTATATATGTAGGAATGAATATATATCCGGATAGCTCAGTCAGTAGAGCATCTGACTCCCAACCACAAGATCATAGGTTCAAACCTGAATATTATTATTATAAATATTTGAGCAAGCACCATATAACCATAACAAAATAATGTACATTTCTTTGTCACAATTAAATACTATCATCTCAGGTGGATAAAAAACTTTTCTTGTCCATTACAATTTTTTTTCCAATATGAAATATTGGGCCAAAAATTATTACAAGATATTTTACCAAGTTTTAGAATATCTATTACCCAAGCAAAATTACTAACTTGAATATTCCAATGTAACGTAATGTTTTTGTGTTTATCGGCAATCAACAATACGCCTAGTTTTTGGCTTGATGACACGAAGCAAGAAATGCTCAAGTGAAGTAAGGCATTTTCACCAACGTTAGTGTAATTCAGACATTATATTCTCCGACTCGTTTAAATTTCGAGATATTATTTTTTTTGGCAACTGATTGATCGTGTTTTATAAACAATCGGCCTGTAGATTAATAAATTGAGTTGGTCTCGCCTTACACTGATGATCAAAAATCACAAATAATATGAATTTACAAACAAACTGTAAATTAATATCCAATTTACTCAGCCGAAGCATTGTAAAATTAATTTTAAAAACTTGTTAATATAATTTTTGTTTGATTACTCTCTTATCTTAGTAGACATTAGAATAACATAAGATACAATAAAATAAAAAAATTAAAGAATCTTCATTTAATAAAATCCCTAGAATGATTATATCACAATAAAAAAATCATTTGTTAAATAAAATCCCTAGAATGATATATCACAATATAAAAATTATTTATCAAATGAAACCCCAAGAATGACGTGTCGCAATATAATAACTATTACAATTAACATATAAAAACAAAACGAGTAAACGTTTTCACTATTTTCTTAGTTTAAGAGTTAGCAAAAATTCTGTAACAGATTCTCTAAAAGTTTGAAAGCAAACACATTGATGTCTATAAACAGCATGAACTTTTCTCTGACTTTAATTTCTCATGAAACAGAGTTTGAGACAAAAACAGGAAAAAAGACACACATTAGCACATTTATGTAATGAAACAGAGCTTGGGGAACACAGGAAAAACACACACATTCTCATATTTATGTGCTCTAAATTAGACGACTGCTTAATAGAGAAATATCGTTGTCATGTAGACTTGAAATGCATACCTGTGCATACCATTATGTGTCTTGCACATAAATTTTTTTATCAAAAGAAAACGGAACAGAGTTTCCTGGTGACATACATAAATACATTATATTAAATATGAATCTCCAAAATTTTTTTGGGTTTCCTTTTTGTTATTATTTTTTTTTTTTCACAATCTAAATCTAATAATTAATAAATGCAGCTTCCCATATTACTTTTCATTGCCTTAATTTTATAAAACAATAAATAAAAAAAACGTAATGGAATATAAATTGCATTTTTCATGTTCATTAAAAAGATGTAGTGTTAATTTAACAACAAAATTTAAGAACTATAAGTCATTAAAAATTAAAGTCACAGCTTAAGCCTCATGGATTTTTGAACAATATTAAGATTTCACAGCAATTTTGACTACTGACATAATATGCAGTGACATTATGCTAACCATAACTTATAAAACTCAAATCACAATTATTCCTTATCAAGCTTAATAAAAAACTACAAATTCGAAATGATTACCTGGCTTTCGAAAAGAGCTATACCTATCAAAATCAAAATTTTCATTTTAAGACCACATTTCTACTCTTTCTTTTTTATACCAAAAAAGAACTCAATGATTGGCTGTATCAATGAAATTTTTATTCAATCGACACAGAAAAAATTGATACCATCAAAATGGCTGTATATTAATAGTAACCTTCCTTAAATGTAAAATTAATTAAAATTAAACTTTTTAAAATTAAATTATCCAATTAATTTACGGATTTTGAGAAAAATAAAAAATTTCAGGCTGTTATTTGAATTTTTTTAGTACAACGACCATATTTAGCCATATATTAATATTATTAATAAAATATTTTTAGCATCTACGCGTCTAGTTTTAAAGAATAAGAGGTATGAAGCTACCTGTGGAATAGAAATGAGAGTATAGATAATAAAAATACAAGATAATATAGATAATACAGCATAAACAATGATAACAATAAAATAATTGCAACATTCACTTGAGCTCATGAACATAAGAAGCTGGGAATAAACCTTGCCTTCCCCTAAGTTCACCTTTCCACCAGCCATCATCGTGGCGTAATATAATATTTATCTGTTCGCCTGGGCATATCGTCAGTTCATCAGATTCTTGACCAATGTATTCATAGTCTACTTGGCACATATCAATAGCTGCATAGCCTAAAAGCAACAAATTACATTAACTATTGTAAATCTTTACATAAATTTTAATAAATATATTTCCTTTCAGTTCTATTGAAAGTGCTGAGCTTTAAAGGACTTTCAAAATTATTGTAAACATCCAAATAAAATAAAATTACTGCCCCCACAGAAAATTTTATTTAGCAAGATAATATTACCAGGAGGTTGGCTAGAAACTGCATGTTCAAATTCTCCACCAACGTCATCAAATTCATCATCATCATCATCATCACTTCCAAGCGACAACTCACTGTACGTCTCATTATAAGTGGTCGCCATCATATATTCGTCTTCATCATATTCGCTATCTGTGTAACTCACAGTGTCTATATCTACTGGCACACACAAAATACAGCTGGTCATGCCCTAAAATTATAGATATTTATTTAATAACAGTAATTAAGAATAGATCTCTGGAATTAAATAGCTTTTTTTAGGCATTTCTTCCCAGAAATCCAAATTTTTTTCGTTTTTCGTTTCTCAATTACAAAACTTCAAAGGCTTTTCAAAAAATTAGAAAAAAAAAATGAAAAAATAAACCTATTTTTGGACATATTTGTTTTCGTATTCTAAAAATTAGAAATACTAACAAATTGTTTCAACTTTCATTTATATTCAGTCAGTCTAATTTTTCAAATCGGATTGGTCCTTTATAATCTCTATTCCCTAATTGAAAACAAAATTTATTGTGTTTATTCTAGGCTTTTTTAAGTTCTTTTTAAATTCTTTACTTAGTATTGAATACACTACACGGCATCGTATTTTTGCAACGTCTTTTTTAACCTTTTTTAACTATTTTTAATTGTAAATAATATCGCTGAAGATCGTTAGTGACGCTAACGTGAAACTCTGAGTACGATATAAAGTCTCAATTTTTTCATCTTCGAACCAAAAATATATACAAATATATAAATATATATTTTTTTTTTTTTTTTTTTTTTCAGTAGAGCAGAAATCTTTAAAACATTCTTTAGTTAAATAACTACAAGAAATATTTTAAAATGTGAAACCATTTGAAATGACATCCTACCTGTTTATCTTTAGTCTCGGAAATGTATGAAGCAAGCCTGTGAGCAGGAGGACTAGACAGTCCTAGCTTTGATAACGACTGACCAATCCTATACATACTGATTTCAAGTAAATCAATGACAGAACTGGCCTACAAGATAAAAAAATATATAAAAAATTTTGCTAGTTTTTTTACAGAAGTCATGCTGATCTTAAAAAAAAATCTTTTAGTTTTTTATTTGCAATAAAAATAAAAATAAAAATTATGCGACTTGTGAGAAATGCAATAAATAAAATTAAATAACAGAAAAAAAAATAAAGTTTAGGGAAATACCCAATGTGCAAGGCTTTTTCGTCATTTGAACGCCCCAGGCTTCTTCTGCTCAGAAATAAATAGTGAAACTATTTGAAACTATATAACACATTGCACAAATACTTTTGTAAAAAAAACAACAATTTGAAAATAGACAGTTGAAAAAATTGTACTTAAATTAAAAATTGTACGCTTGATCTTTAGGATGGCATACGGCATAGTACACGATTTGAAAATTTATAAATTTATATCATAGCATATATCCATTAATGATTTTGTAGCTTTCTAAGTTTAAATCATACACCTTGTTTACATAATATTCCAATAGATATGAGTGTGTATTCATCATTATTCAAAAATTCTAGAAAATTCATTATGTGCATAAACATATGTACTAAAATGGACAAAAACTCATTTTAAAGATGTCTTTGCTAAATGTTAAAGAAAAATTTTATTGAATATTTTTAACAATGAAGAAAGAAAATCTGTTTTAAAATCAACAAAAGACAATCATGCCACAAAGTGAAACAAGTACTTTAAGTTTAAACATCAAACAAAGTAATTAAATGAGGTAAAGCTTGTCCTTGTACAATCAAAAAGTAGATTTATAAGGTTTTCAAAATTATTTTTCTTTGAAAGGTAATTTCATCTATGTTAGGTAGATTTTGTTAGTATTCTATCAAACGTGATTTTTTGCTATTAAGCATGAAGTAACTTCTCCTCTTTAGCTCAATTCCATTTGGTCGCAACATTAATCCTTGCATCACTTTTTTTTATTCCAAAAGGTCAATGCAATTTAATTTTGATCGGTCTCAACATAATCTTCTAATGCTGTAAATGGACATGTATAGCTCAATTTTGATGGGTTACACTCATATTCACACCTTCCTTTTTCTAAAAAACCATGTGTCATTGCAACCCAATACTCAGTAGTTATCCCGCAATTGTCATACCTTTTATTTTACTCGAGAAGATAAAATTACCTAATAATTAAAATTAATTTTTGATTTAAGGAATTTTAAGACAGACGGTTGAACAAATCCATGCAATATAAGCTCCTCCAATATGTTAGATTTTTCAGAAATTGATTTATCTTCTTTTTTTTTATGAGGATGTATACTACCATATATAATATTTCAGGACCAGCAATGAAGATTTTCATTAAAAATAAGAACAGCACTAAAATAATCCATGTTAAATGTTCAAGATTATAATTGCTTTTATCAGCTGAGTCTACTGGATTTTAAAGCTAAAAATATTTCAAAACAAATCACTGGTTATTATAAATGTTTATTTCAGGACCTCCATTAGTCATCTCAAAAATAGCACAAATCAATTGAATTTAATAAACACTTTTCAACGTTTACTATCAAAAATTGACTTATGTAAACAGATTTTTTCTTGACCAGCAATTGATCTAACAAAAATTTTTTGTTTATTTAAAAATTTTCACAACTGGGGAACAGATTATTTTTCCTGAACTTGTTTGTATAAAAAGCAAACATCTGCGTTCTCCAATTTAAAGTATAAATAAAACATAATGCAAAACAAAAATATAAATATACACCTGTAATAACCAAATAAACTCATTTGCTGGATGCTGAGAAAAAAATAAACAAATAACCTCACATCTTACAATTTAACCTAAAATAAATTCATGTGCTTCCTTAACATGAGCTAAGAAATAAACTCAAATACTGCATAACAAGGTGAAATAAAGGAACACATAACATACCTCATGATAACAAAAATAAATAAATTCAAGTCTTAAACGCCAGTGATAAACAAAAACAGTCACAAATTGTACATTAATGTAACAGAAATAAATTTAAAATGCACATTACCATTAATATAAAAAGCAAACTCAATTGATGCACATTAACGTGAAATCATAAAACACACATGTACAGACATGCTTAAAAAATAAACTCACATGTTGCAATTGATGAGTAACATCTTGCTGTCCTGATTCGTTGCTAAAGCTTGGTGTATCACTGTATACTGAACTAAGATTACTTAAACCTAAGTAGATAGAAAAATAGTTATTTTATAATAATTTTAATTCAAAGGAACAAACTAATTGTAATGAAGTAATAACTGTCAGGAATGGTACATAAAACTTATTGCATTATAAATAAAGACTATATCACAGCTGACATCCCACTCCCTCCAGAAAATGAAGTCATATAAATATAATCATGGAAATGAAATATAATTAATTGTTAATATAACTGGAATATTTAGATTATTTAGTATTTATATTAATACTTATATTAATATTTAATATATTTATACTAAATAAAATCAACAATATTTATTAACTCAAATACTAATACAGTGTTACCAAATGCTTCACTAAATAAATTTAGTTGAATGAAACTTTTTATTGAAGCCAAATAAATACCTTAATATAAAAATATTTTAAAATCCAATTTCATCACGTCAAAGTAGCCAGCCTGTCTACATCAAAATCCAGTAAAAATATTGCACACAGAAAAAAGTTTAAAATCTGAATAAATTTTATTTTCCATTGATTATATCCCAAAATTACCTTCAGCACAAAGCTCTCCTTTCTAACTTGCTCATTTCATTTCAAACTTCAATTATATTAACAAATATGGAAATTGATTATCTGTTCCAGGAATCGTCATAATACTAACCTAAAATAACTTTTTCCTCCAGCAAACTATTTTATGCCTTTCTTAGCGCATTTACAACTCTCGTCTTTTAAATTCTCCTTTACCAAATATTCAATACACGTCAGCATGGTCATCCCTTATCATCGTGGACTGGTAATATCACTAATTATTCTTTCCTCTCAAGTTTAATTAATATTGTGATAATTTAATGTAATTTAATTTAATATTGAAAATTGCGCTCAGTTTTGTGTTAAGAAAATAGACAAACATAAAAATTTTAAAAAGCTCTCAAATCTGTTAAGCAGTACATAAACATGTCTTAAATTTTTTTCTTATTTTGCTTGCATATTTTCTGATTGCAAAAAAATTCTTATTTTGAATTTTCTAAACAAATTAATTTCTTTCTTCATTTCGCTTTAGGCTATTTCTTGTTCTCGCTCAATTTTCATTCTTTCTTCAATTATCTGCTTTCGTTAACCTATGCAATTTATCTATTTTTGCTTCTAACACTGTAGTTGATTCTCCTAAGGTTTGACTTAGTCTATCAATTGCATTCACTGCTTCAATATTTTTAAGGGATTTTAGGTATACTTTTAATCTTTTCAGTTTAAATCGGTTGCGACCTGAGCTAATAAAAAAATAAAAATATGCTGTGCCCATAGCATTAAAACATTTGTGGGATTTTTAAGGAGAAAGTGACCAAGGACGTATGTCAAACTCAGGAAAAGTTTTTCACAAAATTTTACTCAACTTTAGAAGTTAATAAGCATACTAGAAAACTTCAATGCTGGTTTTTTTCTATTATTCTAATATCTTATATCTGCTATTAATTTCAAGTCAATACAGTTTTATAATTTCAGAAAGTTTGTCAAAATATTTTAATATTTAATGTGCCTTAAAAAATTCTGTGCAAACAATTTTTACATTCTTCAAATAAAAAAATGACAAGAAATGAGTTATTATTCAAAAAGAAGGCAAACCAATTGACCCCTTTTTTACATACTGACCCCTTTTTGTCAAATTTGGTTACAATTTTAAATTTTTAAATCAACGGCATTTTTTTTGCCATCATAATTTTTCCTAATCAAGTCTTAAGCATTTTCTTCTTAAAAGGAACAGATTTTTCAAAGCAATTTGAAAAATTAATCACATTTATGCTAAAAATAATCAAAAGTTAAATTACTTTTACCAAAACTTTTGCTTAGCAAATCAAACATCTGCCTACAAACACCATCACCCTTAGAAATAATTTAATAATGTCAAGAAGTAGCACTTGTTACAGAAATAGCTAGTTGCCAAGGCTAATTTTGAGAGCTGTAAAATTGTTACATAGAAGTCAAATAACTTTCAGCTTTGCTTTTATGATTGAAATAGCACGTTAAGAAGGTAAAAATCTACTGTACCATTGTTTAGAATTTCATTAGGAATATAGTGCATTTGATTTAAAGTTGAAATACCAGAATAAAGTACATTAAAACATACATAGTCACCATGGTTTAAGCTTTATTAGGCAGATCTCATAACACCATTTAAAAATACACATATAGAAAATCAAATTTGACAATAAAGCATTGCATTTGGTAAAACTTTAACAAAACAAAAATCATATGCAACAATTACTGTTTTTGTGTTTAAAAAAATTGCTCTCTTATAATTAGATATGCCTAAATTGTGATCAGCTTCGTCAGGGGTAAAACCAAACTTAATATCAAATTTAAAAGTAATGTCCAATTCCAGGACTTACCTCTTTTAGCCTTTTTTTCAGCTATTAAGCATTTTTTTAAGCGTTGATGTTTACTTTCTAGTGCAAGTTTTCGCCTCGCACTTTCCATTGTATTATTGAAATCTTCCTCCTAAAATAAACCATTATATTTCATCGTACACCTGAACTTTTGCTGGCAAGAATCAAATGTTAAAGTTGATGAATTTTTAAATAAATAAAAGAACAGAAAGACTTCTGAAGACTCTGCCAGGAATATTTCCAGCTTAATGTTTGAAATTATGAAGAATAATTTTCAATTACGCAGCAATTACGTGTAAATAAGTAAGTTATGTTAGAGAGCAAAAAAAAACTTTTAAAAAGCATTTAAAAAGTGTCATTTGAAATCTTTCCATATTGGAACGCACAGTACATAATGATACTTCTAAATGACTCTGTCTGAAATTACGCATTTCAAAAAGACCAAATATGAAATTTTAACTTGATTTCCGTTGAACTTTAAATTTCACAGTTTGGAAATTTGCAGTAGAAAATATTAGTAATTTTTTATAAAAGCCTCTTAAATCAAAAATATGAGGATAACTTACATAACATGTAAATATCAATTGTTCTCCTGGGAGTTTTTTCGTACCACGAGTGTTTATGAGTAACTGAATATCATGTGGTATTGAAATATCTTCAACACTGCTAAGAACTGTATCATAGCACTATTAATCAGAAAGAAACTATTGTTACTATAATAGCAAAAAAAATTGTGGCAAATTGCAATTTAGATCAAAAACGTTTGAAATTCTATGACTTTGTAATAACTGCCTTTTATGAAAACAACATTTATCACTGGGTTCCCGAAATTACAGTATACAAAAAACAAGACAAAACCTTAGCAATCTGTGTAAAACTATGCCTATTATGTTCACTCAAAATGCCTGAAGCTTTTTAACAAAGTTAAGATAAAAATAATGATTTCTGATTAAAGGCTCGTGGAATGAAAATGTTTTGTTGGTGACAAAATAGGCCATAAAATGAAGTAAACCAAATATCAAAAAGTAATAAATTTATTCTGGAGAGCACAAAAAATAATGCTTTAAAAATGGTGAATGATTAATCTAAGCAATTTAAATATAAAGATATTTTATTACTCTAGAAACCTAAAAAACGATAAAAGGTAGAAGATTAGCTCCAAGCCTTTATTTCTTTGCTAGAGTATGACATCACAATGCACCCGTTTTTACTTACTAAAAAAGTAATAAGTAATCTAAAGTCATAAATCAGGCAAAAGAACGCAAAGGCTTGTTGCAAAAATTTCATGAAATAAGAACCAGTTCAACATTCACTGGTTGATCACTTACTTGCGCTATATTAGGTACAGAACTATTCAATAAATTTAAGTAATTTTTCAAAGTATTCTTAAAGTAATCAATTTTTTCTTCTTCCAATCTCTCAAAAACCTAGAAGAAAATAACAATTATTGGTAGGAGGTAAAGCAAGTTAATTTACACCAGATCTTGATAAGATTAAAACATGTAATAATTCTAATAAAATTCACAATCAGAAAAATTCAATCAAATAGTTTGTTAGTCAAGTTAATCTTTACATTCATGTTGGAAATGATTTGAATAAGTTGCGAAGAAAAAGACAAAAGTTTAATCGAAACACCATAAAAAGCCAGAATCAAATTTTATAAATGTGAATTACGTTATGTTAAAATTGAACATTTATTTCTTAAAAACAGCTCATAAAATATGATACAAACCTATTTGATCCCTAAATACTTTTTGCACCTGTACATATCATATGATCCCTTAAAACATGTGGAATTTTAAAAAAATCACAATTTTTGGCACAAATTAGGGTCCTTTGAGTAAAAAAAAATCCAATGATAAATTCTATAAGCAGATATATGATACCTTGTACCTTGTATATGTTCCTTGTGCATATATATTTAATTTTGAATATCCACCATTTTACAAATCATTACAAAAAGTAATAAAATCAAACGCCAACTCAAGCACAGAAAATCCAGCTGCACAATAAAACTAACATAAAAATTTCGTAAAACTAGAACAAAAGCACTTCGAAATTTTTTTTTTTTAAATTCATTATTAATTTTTATATAGGAATAATTTATAGTGATTTATCAGGAAAAGTTATCTATTCCTGATAACCTAACTAAGTAAGATATTTTTTATAATAAAATTAAATCAATCTAATTGAAATCAAATTACAATAGTTTCCTCACCTTAGCAGCATTATTAATTGATGCATCTAAATTCAACCTCGCCCTCTCTCCTGCAATAAGTCTTGCAATATATTCATTGTCTAAAATTAAATAACTTAATACTTTTTTTGACACCAAAAATTAAATAGGTATACAGGCCTAAAAAATCAGTATACAGGCCTAAAAAATAGGTATACAGGCCTAAAAAATAGGTATACAGGCCTAAAAAATAGGTATACAGGCCTAACAACTAACAAATTAAAAAACAAAAAAAAAAAAGATATTTGTTACTGTGAAAAAATGTGGTATTGAACTTTTTATTTCTCAAATTTTTTAAGCCGGTGTTGGCGTTTCTAGACTTCTCTTATCTTCTAATCTTCTGTGGCCACTTTAGTATTATTTCATAAATCTACAAGAAGCAACTGAGGGTATGGCTAAAAAAAAGCTTGTAAGCTCAGAATTAAAAAGAATTTTTTTAAAAATCTAACCCTATATGTATATGCTTCAACAAAGAGCAGGCTATATCTAGATTATTATAAACTTATTTTAAAAAATAATTATAAACTGATAAGCTAAAGAGACCAACTTGCAGTGTAGCAACTCAAACAAAATATAAATTATAAGGTCAATTAAGACACTATGTTAGAAAACACAAAACTTACTTAGATCATGACTAGAAATCACCTAGTATCCAAAGGTTCCATCATCTAATGATATATATTTCTAATAATAATAGCTATGAGGAAAATAACCAAAATATAGCTAAATCAAATGTAAAGTTGACATATACACTTTAAAACTACCAAATCCTTGAAATCAAAGAATTTACTCTTCATATATTTTTTGACAATTATGGAGATAAGAGTTGATTTTCTAAAATAGTTATTTGAAAAGTAAGAAATTTAAAAAGTGAAATTAACTTGGTATAATATTCTTTCACAAAACCTTTCTGAACCCTATCATAGGGTTTTGCTGAATTTTTCAGTGACCTATTGTCACAGATTTGTGTAAAGTATTTTGAATGATACGAGTGTGGCTTTTTTGCCTTAATTATTTTACATAATCTGTTTCAGGAGAGCTCTATTGCTACAGGTGAAATAGATCATTGATTTATTCTTTTTTTTTTAAATGTTGTGTTAAAATATTGATGATTGCGACATTCTCCAGATCTAAACGTTTTTTCAAAACTGAGCATGTATGGCAGGCTTTTTAACAAGTCAATCAGATAATTAAACAATATATTAGCTAGTGATTTCCAGTCATAATTTAGCTAAGGCTATTTTACAACAAATTACCCTAAAATAGATATATAAAGAAAAAACTTACAGTAAAAAGGAAAATTAAAGCCGTAATTTTTGGTTATGACATTGTCCCGAGTGTTTTATGTGCAGAATTGAGAATTGTTAGTTAGCTACTTACTGAAGTATTAGGTAAATCGTGACATGTGTCTATACGCAATTACGTAGCTTGCACTGATAGATCAAACAGTAAATAGCTATGACAATAAATTTTTTCACGTAAAAATAAAATTACCTGACTTTGTAACATTTTCTTCTGCTTTTTTACATTTGGAATCTAACTAAGAAAAATAGAAAATATAGAAAAAAAGAATAAACATAAATATATAAATATAAATATATATAGTTTGTCGGAGTACTTGTGAGTTTCACTGATAAGGAACACAAAAATTAAACGGTAAAAATTTAGCTCTTTTTTTTTAAATACGTTCTGAACATGATTTTTTGTAAATGTGTCTTGTACATGATTTTTCAAAAATACATCTTCAACTTCATCATTGGAAAATAAATCCTGCATTTTTTCAGAACCCATCTTGTATAAAATTCTTTACAAATACATCATGTACAGGAGCTTTTAAAAGTAGATCCTTTTTTTTTTTTTTTTTTTTTTCGAAAATAAGTCATGTACATGATTTTTCAAATAATTTTAACAAAAAATGTTAAAAAATTTTTACAAAAAACTGCTTACTCTATATCATTTTAAGATAAATCAACACTCATAAATATTTCCGACTGACTAGCCTATCCTAAGCATTATCCTTATCCTAAAATTTTGTTATACACACCAGAACACAGTATTAAGCTTCGATATAAGGAAACAATGCTTAGGTTTAAAAATCTGGCTTTACTTGACTTAAACACAAGGCAGGTATTTTCTTTGCATAAAATAATTTTAATCAGTTGAGATATATTCTCTTTAGTGTTTATTTATTATTTATAAAAAATCAGTGAGTTTGATTCTGTTTGCTACAATCTTTCTTTTTTAAGTCATATTGATACTAAATAACTAAACAGCAAGAATAATACTAATTTTTAAGCTGAAGGAAATCCTCCTGCAAAAGGCTGAGACACAGTTCATGAATTTCTCAAAAAGATACTAAAAGATTTTCATAATTTTTTTTTAATTTAACTTAAAAAAAGACAACATTTTACTTTTGATAAATCTTTATCTGACATCGTTTTTCCTCTTGCAGATTCTATCTGCATTGTTAAGTTCTCTGACTCTTTAGCTTTATTGTATGCTGATTTCTTTGACTAAAAATACAAAAAAAAAAAAGAAAACATTTGTACATACCAACGTTAATCATGTATGAGATTAAAAGCTTTGATTTCAATAAAAAAAAGAAAACACAGATCATGAAATTTATTGATAAAAAAATATATACATTAATATTAATATCCATTACATAAGCGTTAAGAGATAGTCTAAGAAAATTAATAATAAAAATGATATTTAAAACAATTTAAATGAGGAAATTTTCCAGGTAAAATTTATTTCAATTAAACTGCTGTTTTCTGCATTAGTTTTTTTGACGATGTTTTTTTGAAGTATTAACTTGGAGTCACTCACCGTACAATTTCAGTAGTAACTTTTAGTATCTTTTAACCCTTTAAACGCCATAGAAAAAAATGTCTGATAAGAAAACGTCTTTACAGCAAATGAAGTATGTACGTGAGTATAGAGTGGCAATATGAAGCCATAGATGCAGGAACGGTCAGCTATATCTTTGTAGGGGAAGATAAAATTTCTAAATCTTTATTTTTAGTAGGTGTGCAGAAAAGTTTTTAAATGAGGTTTGTCGCAATTCATGAGTATATTCAGAAGAGTTAACCATTTACAGCTCAACATATTCATTTTATCCAATTTCAATGGTTTATTGGGAACTTGCCTCAAAGCTAAAAGTTCAGATGTACTATAAAAACAAGAAATTTATTGAAATGACAGAAGCTGTAACTGCATGAGGCCACAGACGTCGTGATGGATTTAGCATAGTTGCTTAAGACTTTTCAATTCGTGTTTATCAACAAACTGCCATAGATCGCAGATGTGATAAGTACATTACAGGAAAAAAAAAAAAGTGTTTGCCTAAACAGTCTGAAGTGAAAAACTCAAAGTGAAAAAATGACGCATAGCTTATAGTAATGAATAAAGTTTGAAGTGTATTCAATGGAGAGACAAACGCGATGCTTGTCTAATGTCATTGTCTGTATCCGACACAGCCACGGTAGTAATACGAAGAGGCAATACTATACTGTTATATGTCAATGTATACACCAATTTTATTTGGGCATCGATTGCAGTGATCAAATGGTGATATACTATGCATGTGAGAAAAACACCATAAGAAATAGAGCGAAGTCTTTAGAATTTCAGATAAAACTTATCAGTTATAAGATCACTTTTCATAGATATGGTGCACCAAAAAGTTTCAGGCGTGGGAGACCAAACTATGACCTGTTCAGTGACTTTTCCTATCTTATAAATCTGCAATTGAAGCATAAAGTGCATCTTCAAGGTGTGTAGTATGCATAAAAAAGGAAGATAAAACAAAACCATCTTCGATATAAGAATTCCCCTTGTAACATGGGTTACCTCTTGTTCTCAAAGCTAACATACCATAAAGTGTATCGAATAGTTTTAATAATCATTTATGTTAACATTTTACGTATCAATTTGCTTAGAATTTTTTTTTTCCTTTTCAACGCGAATTGACAGAATAATTGTATTTATAATAATATATTAATTATAATATTTTATATATAAATAATATATTTACAAATATTAAAAACAAAAAGTTTGAAAATTCTCAAAAATATTTCTAGGAGAAGGTAACACTTAAATGATTAAAAGTTTCCTAAGTCCCATTGAAAACCCACTGCATATCATATTTGTTTAGAAAATACCACACCCGCTGTATGCAAATTAAAGCGTATATTTAACAACTACTAACTAAAAAATACCTGTAATTCTTTGTAACGTTTTTCAGTTAAACATTTTGAAGACTTATCAACTATTAGCTCAGTCTAAATAACAATGATAACATAAAATTAATTAGTTTCACACAAACTTGAACAAATTAAAATTATAAGAAATATTCTTAACGTTAGCATGAAACCCCTCACCTCTGTGAAAGTTTTGCAAAAAATCCTTTAAACTTAGCGCATAGTATAACTATTCTTTTAAAGTCATACTTACTGTATTTTAATAATGATAGATTTTAGGCATAAATAACAGCTACATACAAATTATATTTTATTTCTGTGACACTTTGAGTTACTTGTCAAACATATATTAGTAAGAATTCTTACAAAACTTGGTAAAAATGCTAAAAGAAATCAATAAAAGGACAGTTGTCAAAAGGGTGACATCACTTTTGTCTATAATTTTTTGGAAATGAGACTTCCAGCAATTCAACTATTCTTGTTCCCAAATGTCAATTGAATAATATATTAATTCTCCAATAATTTCTTAAAATGTCTGTGCAAAGTTAACCTCAAAAGATTATCTTATCTTTCTGTTAAGATTTTCTTGAACAACTGCAAGAGTTTTTGAATTTAACCATTTAAAAATACCATAGCAATTTTTAAAATAATCAGTAGGTACTGATTTTTCCCAGTTACCCTAAATGCTTTCTTGCTGGTGTAAAATACTACGGACAAGTATTTTCTTCTTCGTCTCACCGATATAAACTCCCCTATATGTACACGTCAACTGATAGACTCTGGGAAAACTGTTTGGGAGCAGCATAGTTTTTTTTGTAGTGAATTGATTTCAGATTATGTGAGCTAGTGAAGAATATTTTTGTATTATGTTTACAAAAGAGTTTACGGAGTTTAGGGCTGACTTTTGGTATACGTAGGTGTTTTATGATTTGTAGAATTTATGCTGTGTTGTGCTGTAACCGTTTCAAATTATTTAAAGTGTAATTTACATATTTTTTAGCAACTATTCGCATCTCTTTTTCAAAGTGTACAGGTGAACAAATTCTTATTACTCGAGAAAGTCTCTAAATATTCCAGTTACCAGATTAGGGTTTAAGTTTGAATTTGGTTTTACTTGAATGTGTTGTAAAATCCTTTTGGTGTAATTTGCAGTGCTCTTTTTTCATATTTATTATTGCCATGTCAAGGAAATTGAAAGCCTTCTTGTCATCTTCTAGTTCTTTAGTATATTTTATAGTGGGGTGTTGATCATTTAGGGTTTTCAGAAATTTATTTATGTTATTGAGGTTGTTGAATTGGCGAGGAGTATCGTCAACATATCTTTTACATGTCTTAGGCGAGTATAAGTTTGTCCTTACTATTTGAAGTGATTTTTCTTCTACGTATTGTAAAAATGATTATGCAATAACGACCAAAAATGATAATTTCCAAAAATTTCATTATGAAATAAAAATAACAATGGTTTGAACAAAGTTTGATCAGGTGGTAAATATCAGTTATTTTTAATTTTGTATAAATATTTATTTTATCTTCCATCAACAGCATAAGCTATCTTCAGTTCTAGTATATCTAAAGGGAAAAATTAAAGTACTCACATTTTTTCTTGCTTCTTTTTGACTATCTGCAAAAAGCCTTAATGGTTTGATTATTTCCTCAATTATATTAGATGACATCGACCTAAGATCATAGACAAAAAATAAATAAATTTATCATTTGAAAAAAAAACAGCTAAAATATTCTGGAGAGGATCGGGAAAGAACTTTTTTTTTTCTAAAAAACTTGGGACAAAATTTCTTTAAAAAATAAATACTCTAAAAAATGGCCAAAAGGGCAAAACTATACACTCTACAATACCCTAATTTCAAACAAAAGTAACTAAAAATAATCTACTCCAAGAATGATTAAAAGACGTTGCTTTTAGACCTAAAAATAACATATTTGGTCATGTTTTCGCCAAAAAACACAACTGACAGGTGACTACTGGTGGTCCACTAACTTAATAACCATTATAAAAAAAAGGGAGGATTTCAAGGTACTTTAAAAACTTTAAGAATATTGTTTAAAGGCCTAAAATTGCTACTATTAGGCACATTTTGACCCTAAAAAAAACGTTTCATGGTGTGGACCACCGATTGACAGATAGTAATGAGAGATAGAAAAATAACAGAATTTTAAAATGTGAGAACAATAAAATAATGTCAAAAAAAAACCCAGTCATTCAATATAAACAGCCAGTATTACATTCAGTGCATAAAAAAAAATTGTCATTACTGGGCCTAATACCACCAAATACGTATTTTGAAATATAACTATTTGGGTCAAAAGATGGCCATAAAACTATATCAAAAATTCCCATTGATATTCAAAAATCCTGTTTAGGGCCGAAATAACTATGTTTTGGACATATCCGGGCTCAGGAGAAAATCTAAAATTATCACTATGGTAACAAGACTTAAAGAAAAATGTAAGATCACAGACTATCTGAAAAACTAATAGTAGTAAACAAAAATATGATCCGCACTAAAAAAATTAAAAACCTCTATATCAAAATTAACAAATAAAATAAAAGCAGATATCCAGACTGTACTTGTGCAAATTAGCCTCTTCATCTGTTTGTACAGCCAACTCTTCCCAAGATGTCTTTAATGTTCTAAAATAAACAAAAACAATGGCTGAGAATAAAACCAAACTAAAAAGTGTGGGTATTGGTAGTCCTGGACACTTATTTTAAAGTAAAAATGACAATTAAATGTAAAATAAAAACAAAAATTGAGTAGATATTATTCTAAGTAAAATCATATTGATTTTACTTAGTATAAATTTTGAGAGTTAGAAAAAAAGATATCACGAATATAAAAAACAATTAAAGAGGTTATACTATCACTTTAAATTTTAAATTTTATTATTTTTTTTAATTTACTTACCCAATCACAGCGTCTCCACATATCTTCCTTGCTTTTGAAGAAAATTTCTGCAGTCCATCAGCAAAAGCCTGTTCTAACTTTGCTCTAAATAAAAATTTAATTTAAACTGTAAAAAAAGTGACAAAATCTATCATTTTACAAAAAAAAAAGCTAATCAGTTATGTTGCTATAGCCATGTTAAAAGGGCAAAGAAAGCTACCAGAAAATTTTTCATCAAAAATTCTCCTAGCCTTAAAAAATCTTTTAGATTTAGTGACTTATAATAGGCTGGAATTTCAATGATGCATCCAGGATGATTCTGGTATTGGCATGCCATTTTGGGTGCTTAATCAATTTCCAAACTAAATCAACTCAACAAGATCTTTAATGGGAAACCATTTCTATAGATGACTCAAATAACCATAGTACCAAAGTTTAACAAGCTATAATATTTGGTAAAGTTTGTATTAAACCTAATATTAAGGCTACTTCAGTATCAATGGGTAAGAATATAAATCTTGTGGAAAAATTTTATTAAAAATAGAACAGAATTACCGTTCCAAAAATAGCACTGTGACATCCCTCAAGAAATCGTTACTTTTGTGTAAGAATTTTTTTAGATCCTCATATCCACTTAAACTCTAAAATAAAATAATAAAAATTAATATTAATATTAACAAATCAAATTACAGAAAAACAAACTCACACAATAAGAAAATATTAAAGCTTATCAGGTCTAATTGCCAATAAAAGAAACTACAAACCAAATCTCCAACTCGAGTACACTTATATAAATTTTTTCACGTTTACATTTTTGCACTCAGAAATTTTGAAAACTTCTTGCCCATAAATTGTTTAAAAGTAAAATTAATTTTGGACGATAAAACAGGGAACCCTGTACAGATATAAATTTTTTATGTATTTTTGCCTTGTTTACCCCAAAATCCAATAATTTTTTTTCAAAAATCAGGCTCTGTGAAGTAATTAACTTCATGAAAAAAATTAGAAAATGATCGGCGGACCGACGGATGAACAGCACAGAATTCATAGAATCTTCGCTCCCTTGGATATATCCAATTGATGACAAGTTTGATATATCTTAATCTAGTTTGGTATATAATATGTGTCATCTACTAAAATCGCATAAAAACAGATAAATTTTTTTAAACCAACTCAATCATTGTAACTTGACTTTTAAACCATATAGTACTTCTGGCAGTTGTACAATAAGTAGTTGTATTACTATTGTATTCAGTTTTTATCATGAGACATGCTATATAATAATTTTATACCGTTTTGATTCAAAATTTCTTATCACATTGACTTTTCTATTTTTTTTAAAAAACGATAAAAATTTATGTACAGCAGCCTAGGGTGAGTCACAATGCCTTCTATTAGGATTAATTAACCTAAACATGTATTTATGCCCCCTGAAAATCAACTTTCTTGATATTTACAGGGTTCGTACAGACCTTAGAAAAAATTTCCAGAGAGTAAAATAGAAAATACAGTATTTTTCAAGAATCTGAACTTGAAAATATTTTTTCCAAGAGAAAATAGCCAAAGTGCACAGAAGTTTCTAAACATAAACATTTGTACATCAAAACAGAACAAAATAAAAAGTAAATAGCAATGTAGTATAGATTTCACTGTATTGAAACAACTTTTCTTAAAACATGCATGGTTGTCCCTTGCAAAAAATATTCTTTAAACATGGTTGTCCTTTAAACCAGCTTTCTGTTCTTGATTTGGAGCTCCTCCACTTGCTTCTTCAACACAGAAAACTGGTTGGAGCTTCTCTTCACTTTTTCTTTTTAACGCATTTCTTTGAACAATAAAGTGAATAATTTTCTATTTTCTGCTTTCTTCATCAGATCAGCAAATGATGAACCCAATTTATTTATAGTGTCTTCCAATGTGTTGCAATTTATAGTGATACTTTCCAGTCCACTGTTCACTTCAACAAAGCTCTTTATTTTTCTCTTTTTCTTAGTGAACTTCTTCTGCTCATGTTGATGGATTTCATATCATTGTCTGGCATACTCGACAGATTTGAGAAGCTTGTTTTTTATTTGGATTGTTTATGGCTCAATTTCATTAACACAAAGATAATTTTTGATGAATCTTCTAGCAATGAAATTGTCCTCTCCCATGTTATCATATAAAACAACATTATCATTGAAGCCTCTTTCTACGCTGGCTATCCTGTGACTCAAACATAAAAAGACTTTCAATAAAAATGAATAAAACTGCAAGCGAGGGATATCTATCTTCAATCACTAAGAAAAAATCATCTAATCTGCATTCATTACTTCTGAAGTCAATGAATTCCTCTCTGGAATGGATTACCTCACCCATCAAAAACCTACCGTAATCTGATAAGGCGTCGTCCCCAGACTTTAATTCTATTATTTTCAAGTCAATGAACAATTGGATAAGGTTTTTATCCAATAAGGTTCTTATCTTTTCTTTTAAAATTTTCTTTACTTTCATTGGAAATGATATTTGGGTCAAAAGCTTCAGCAATCTGGGCTACCACTGACAACATTGGGTTTAACTCAAAAATTTTGCTGATGATCCTTTTTTCTTTTCTTTCTCTGTGAAAGAGAAAGAAAAAATCTTTTTATTATCAAAAAAGAAATCTGAAAAATTCTAGTAACGAAAAGCATCATGGTTAGGGCATAAATCTCTTTTTCTTTGCAAAAAAATGGCTCTCAACCGCAATACACCAACCACCATTTTAAAAATTCAGCTTAAGTTGACATACTAACACAGCCTTAACGTTAGATGAACAAGGCGTTATTGACGGTTAAAACCAATACTCCAAACAACATTTACCGTAAATTTCAAAGAAATAACAATAACTTGTTTTGTTTGTAGAAGTCTTCTAATTCACCTTTTTGCAGCATGTATTTTATCATCCAACATGTATTTTTTTCGTTTGTACTTTTGCTTTGACATTTAATTCAAGTAATGAATTATAAATATATCTGATCTCTTGTTGCACAGGCAGGAACTTTGGACTAAATTAGATTAAGATGTAAATAATTATGTTCTGCAAAAACAAAACTTCCCTCAGCATAACTCTAAACCTATCAGAGTGAGGGAATCATTCTGAAATGCTGCTTAGTAACATCAGTTAGAGTGGAAAGCGTCAGTTTAATAAAAATACTCATGGTACTAGGAAAAACATCTGTTACAACAAAGCAATTATTCTCCAGTTAGAAAATTTTGTTGGGAAACACACAATGAATTAAGACTGTGTATTGTAACATCTGAATTTGAGTTTTTATCGTTTGAATCTTGTTTTGGTTAATTATTCAGTTTTTCAGTAAGGAAAATAATTCTAGTACTGAAAAATAGAATTGTTTTAAATAATTTTTTAAATCCTGAAACACAATGTTTGAACTGAAAAGTTCAAACAGTGTGTTAACTAGGATTTCAAAATTACTTCCCATCCTCCCCAAAGTTTTATCTTTGTTTCCATTGCACACTTTGCATCTGAAGGAAATTGAAGTACTGCCTTTCAAAATCTAGACATTAATGTCAAAATTATTGTCATTGAGCCAACCATCATTAAAGTATGTTTTTTGCTCTTTCTCCCAGATATTTCATTGGTGATTGGTGTCAGTTCAGATATGATGTTAAAAACTAAATCAAACTAAAGCAGAAAATGATCAAATGGAGATGTAAACATCAAATCATTATGCATTATAATTTCAATTATCATGTACCCGGTTAGCTCAGTTAGTAAGACATCTGACTACCACCCGTAAGGTTCCGTGTAATCATCTCTTAATAAGTTTGGCTTTTGATCATATCTCCGATTATCGGAAACAAAAAAAAACTAAAACTAAATGAATTAATTTTTTCAAAATAAATTGCTGTATTGTAACATATACAAAATATGTAATAGAGACAACAGAAAACACCAGAAATATAATATATTATAGCAATAAAATATATAATTTAATGTAAATTCCAGACAGGAATGTAAAATCCAGACAGTTTCCAGACAAAATTTAGAAAAAATATCAACTTTCAGACAAAATTCAGACTTTTCAAGACATTGTTCAATTTGCAAACAATTTTACCCTGGTCTGATTTCATGATTTAATCCAACATGACTATATGTTTGATGTTGAAACATATGACCCAGTTTTTTCAAAACAACAAGAAACCACATTTTTAAAGCTGCTTTATTGGCATGGAGTAAGTAGAGCATCCAAAAATTATTGAAAGAAGTTATTCAAAGACTGAGCAGAAAGCTATGCTACATAGAAAATTTAAAAAGCATCGTTATAACATTAGTAAAATTTAAATTTAAAAAAAAATACTACTTACATAACTTACACTTATATCACACTACTTATTTTAATAACAATCTCAACAGTCTAAATTATACTTTGAAAGGAATTAATGAAATAATCAATATTAAACCATCTACTACATCTAAAATAACAAGTCTAAACATTGATGATCAAATCGTTACAAATTAGGAGAGAATAGCTGAATTTTTTTTACACAATCATTGATAAAATCAAACCATCTAAAAATAACTTTGCTGACTATTTAAAAAACCCTCGCCAACATTCGTTTTTTATTCAACCTGAAACCAAAAATAAAGTATCCAGTCACATAACTGATTTCTTAAAACTTGGAAAAAGCACATATCCAAACAGTTTGCTTACTTCCCTGCTTAAACTCACACATGCTTCTATATCGAAGTCTCTTAATACCATATTTAACAATTCCTTTAATCAAGGCATTAACCCTGATTGCTTTAAGGTAGCCAAAGGTACAACAATACTTTAAAAAGGTACAAAACTTTACTAAAGCAATTATCAACCAATCTTCCTATTAACTAACCTTAGCAAAATTTTTGAAAAAATAATGCATTCTTGACTATGTAGTTTTTTATTCATTTAAATTTCTATACAAAAATCAGTTTGGTTTCTGCAAGAAACATTTGACTAAAGACGCACTGATAGAAATAACTAATCTAAAAGAAAAGCATCAGACTCTAAGTTACATGCATGTGGAGTAATTGTTGACCTACAAAAGGCTTTTGATACTGTTAATCATGACGCTCTTACTTCTAAATTAGAATTTTACAGTATAAAAGGTATTGAGAACAAATAGTTTAAGATATTTATCTAAAATTGCACCCAATTTTTCGAAAATTAAAATTAGTTAAAACTCTAAAATATCTTGGTGTGAGAATAGACGGAAATCTATCATTCAGACCACATATTAATGAACTATCCTTAAGATTAAGGTAGATCAATCCAACAGCATGCTAGCCAAAGTAAAACATTTCGTAAATCTTGAAATCATAATAAACATTTATCATGCAATTTTTGGATCACATCTGAGATATGCATGCCAAATGTGGGGACAGGCTAGGGGAGAAGCTCTAGATAGAATTGCTTCATTACAAAACAAGGCTTTAAAGCTAATACATTTTGTATCTTTTCAAACCAATAGTAATATCTTATATTTAACCTCAAATGTTTTATGAATCTATGAACTGATCCAATATTCAAATTTCAGTTATTTATGGGATCAACAACATTTACATCTAACAGCAATTTTTAAAGAAACGTTCTCATCCAGAAAAAAGAGCGGCTATAACCTAAGGTCAATTTTATGCCTTTAAATCGTGTTTTTTTGCACTGCACAATCATATTTAATTCCTTTACTATCTATATATAAAGATCGTTACTTAGCCTTACTGTTTCACTATTTGTAACTGTAACTCTGCTATGTGTACATATCTAAGGATTATATACAGAATATCGTAGCTTCTATTTGTTTGTTTACAGTTTATATAGTATTTAATATTTGCAATATATTGAACTATTCTTGAATTTTATATTTTGAATATTTTGTAGCATGTATATCTTAGCATGAGATATAGTGATTGAATGATTTAAAAAAAAAAAATCCTAGATTATTTATCTGCTGCATACATAAACAAGCTGCACACAATGACGGTCTAGCAGTCCATGAGTTTGAACATAAAACCCTGGATTTATTATGAAATTTTCTAGGGGGTTACTTGGAACAGCCCAGGGAGTGTCATAAAAGAAGTTGATGAAATTTTTTTTTTTTGATTTTTTTCATTTAAAATCTGAAAAAGGTGACTGATATAATTTAACTTCATTTTTTCATATGAAGGTTTATAACCTGCATTCTTTTGCATATTTGTAAAAATCTTTCAAATTAAAATATTGTGATGTAAATAAAACAAGAATTATTTAAATTGAGTATCCATAGTTCTGTGTTTTTCCTAATACAGGACAATAATAAGGGTCAAAGGCCCAAATGTTTGCCAAAAGCAAACCTAGCAGATTTGGCCCGGGGGTCCCAAGATCTGCTGGTATAATATAAAATCATGGCATCCAAACAAAAACTTTTTAGGAAATGCATCTTTATAAGTTTAGGATTTTTCAAAAAGTTGCGTGAACTTTTTTTTGGATTAGTTGATGCAATTACCAAACAAATTTATACATTAAAATTGAGTTTAACAAATATGAGGAATGAAAATTAGTTTGTTGTTGATATGGTGGAGTGGGGAATTTGATAACAAAATTATACTTCCACGCTATGTTAGATGGATATCAAATGAATCAGTTAAAAAGCACTTCACATGATAGTTTAGCCTAAACTTATTTTTTGAAGCATATTTTTCATACCTATCACACACGTATATTTAACAGAAAAAATTAAAAAAAAAAAGAAAAGACAAAAAGCGGTTTAAAAATTCTCACCCATATAACTTCATGTAAATGTGTCATTCTTTGTTCTTATGATTTTACACATCAATACTACGTACAAACTATGTTTTATTTCTGTAATATTTCGAGATATTTCGCGTAACTCGTTGAGTTGGTAAATCTGTTTGTAAATTGTAAATTTATCATGAATAACAAAGTATAGAAATTTTCCACGCACTGCATGCGTTTTTTTAACTTATTTTGATTATTGCGGACGATTTAGAAACACCCTGACAACTTTTGCGTCACTTTTTCCAAACATTTCTGTAACAAAAAACCCCTGTTATATTTAAATTGGGTACAATTTTAAAGAAAACCTAATTACAACATTTTTACCTTAGAAAAAATATATCCTTTTATATTGTAGGTAATATCTATTTAATTTGCTTTATCTTTTTTTTTTCTGCTTCATGAAAAAGTTTTTTTCGGAAAGAGAATCAATATTAAGCAGCAATGCTGTAATAGAATTATATTTTGAAAAAAAATGAGCAAAAAAAGTATAAAAATTGACTAACGAGATATTATTCCTTGATATCGAATGTTAAGTTCGACGAAAAAATTTAAAACTTATTAAAGATAATTCACGTTTAATTCACTTTGGTTTATTGGTAAATATTTTAGGATGTGGCAACCTTAAAATGGAGTCTAGAATTAAATAAAGACAATTATAACAACAACAATATATATTTTCTGCTACAAAAATTTACAGTGTAAATAAAAACGTAATATAATAATATAATAATATAATTATATAAAAACTATATATAAAAAAATATTACCTTTACACCAAAAAGAAAAGAAACAGAAATGAATTTATTTGCCGCTTTTTGATTTATGTATTTCAAGGTGAAATGTATTGAATTTGATTTATTATTTATTTAAATTGTTCGACGAAAAAATTAATATTCTGCCTACTTCATGAAAAAAATATAAAAAAAATAAAGAATAAGAATTATAATAGTTCTTATGTAAAATAAAACATCATTTTGAGATAACCTCGCAGAAAATATGCTCAACTGCTAGATCTTATTATTCATTACAAACGATCAATCAAAAACATATAATGTCGAGCGACTAATGAAAATACTGTATTAAAACGTGTTCTGAGATCGTGATCAATTATAATTATCCAATCCAATCGGATAATGTGCTACTTCATAACTTAAATAGAATGAACGGCTTATTGTGATTGGTAAGTTTGTTTAAATCCAAGTCACTTTTAATGCCATTAAGACTAAGCTGTATACCAAGATTAGCCAAGATTTGGCTACATGGTCAATCTTAAAAAGTAAAAAGAAATAAATTTGGAGGACCGGGGAATCGATCCCCGTACTTCTCGCATGCTAAACCAGCGCTTAACTATTCGAATATTTCGATAGTTTAATCAATCAAACGATTGATATTTGACCGATAGAATCAATTGAATACCAAAAAAGGATAAATTTTGACTGCATTCGATTATGTTCGAGTATTATTATTATTTATTTGTTAATTTTTTTTTTTTTTTTTTTTTAATATCTTATTTAGACTGTATTCTGCAAATATTCTGTTTAATAAAATGTTCATATTTTGTAACAAAAACGTCTCTTGACGGTAGCGCGTCAGAAACCAGATCAGAATGTTCAACGTGTTCAAATCACGTTGGTGTCAGTTTTACTTTTTATGTGTGTATGTGGGTATGTTTGTGTGTATGAATGTGTATATAACAAAAGCAAATGTGAAAATACAATGTGTACGATTGACTTTTTCGTATTAGGATTTATAAACTAGAAAAAATATACCACTAATTTGTTTAATTTTAATTTATAACATTGACAATGAATTAATAGGTTTAATTTTAGATTCCTATTAAATTTTAGATAATTTGTAATTTTGCACGCCTGGAACAAACCTATTGCTATTTGTTATGTTTGGAGAAATTTAATGTGTCCTTAGACACATTAAACATGATTTGATTTGATTTTTCATGTAATTCAAAAAATTCAAAAATCTGCTCTAAAAAATTGATATTCCGGTCGTTAGAATATATATTGGTCTGTAAATTAAAAAATCCGGTCTGTGTTTTATTATATCGCCTTGTTTTCCATTTGGTGTTTGCATAACAAATACTTAACAGTTCAAAATACCCACAAAATATGTATATGCTGTTTTCCAGAATCTACTTCATGTTGAGAATTCCCCCGAAAAAATTTTGCAAAACTCCAAAAAAAATTTAGCAGGACTGATTCTTAAAAGACAAAAAGAGTGAAAAAAAAAAATAGAATTAGAAAAAAAATGAAAGGTGTTAAAGGAATTGCAGTAAAAACAAATCAGGCTATTTAGGTAACATTTTTATATTTATAGTTTTTCCACCAGCAGTTTATAAAGGGTTACTGTCTAACTATCGGAATGAACATAAAACGGGGATCTGACACCTCAGAAGCTCCTTCTCTATCAATAATATCATTGACAGCATTAGACTTTTTCCAGAACTTGATTTTAGTTGAGTTTGAGTAAAAACAGTGTAATTAAATGCTTTGTAGAAAGAGGTGATCAAATTATAGTTCGAATCTTCAGGCTAGAGTTTTCGCATGAAATCATTTTTACCGTAGACTAAAATTTTTAAAAGTATCGAACACATATCTCGTAACACCAACTTCACCAAAAAAATGATAAGTAGCGCGACAGAAGTTTTTTAATCGTTTATTACACTTTTAATGCTCAATATTCTCTAGAATGCTTAAAGAGTTGCACGTTTAAAAGTTTGGTTTCATGAGGCAAACAATTAGATCACTAAATACCTAGCGAGATTTTTTGTAAAATAACAACAACCAAATTATTTCTTTATCATTGTTATTTTATATAAATACTGTGTATTATATATTTTGGATACAAATGACAAATACCGCAGCATTAGATCTTATTAAAGCCATTTATTTGATAGCAGATTATTATTTCCACAACAGTAATTGTAAAATATATTGAGATATGATAGAGATATGTTTGTAGTTAAAAAAAGTTTTTTCCACAGCCCACAATTTCCTTATTTCTATGCCTTCTATTTTACACTAAAGAAATGCCCCTTATTCCAGACATATCAGAACAATTTTTTTTTTTTGTTTTTTTTTTTTTATAAAGAGCTATAACTAGGCTGGAAGCTAAAGAAGACTTAAAAGTCCAAACTTACGGTTCCGAAATTCTACGCATACGCTGAGTGGTCGATACCCGGATTTTAACTCAAGACATTGTGGTTGGTACAACTTTAGACCTAAAATGATCTGAATTAATAGATTTGTTTAGAAAACAAACTTATGAGGGCTAGTTCTAGTGATGCTTATATTCAGGCTTCTTGTTTTAAAAAAGGTTTCTTTAAAACTTTACAGCTACTTTACAGACGAAAGATAAATTTATATTTTAACTTAAGGTTAGATAAATTTCTAACCCAACGGTCAGGTTTCAAATTTATTCAAAATACTTCATAATTCCAAACTATTATGACCAGAATTGAGACTGATTTGGATTAATATCCATTTTTATTTTTTTCAGAATTTAAGCTAATACAGAGCATGAGCATATTTTTGTAGAAACCGTCTTAACAAGAACATCCAGCAATAACCAGCTCTTTAAAAAAAAAATAAAAGAATTAGGAGAACAACCACAGTTTGAAATTATTTTCCTTAGCGCAAGATATCCCGTAAACAATGCAATGGGAAACCGACGATAACTGTTTTTCAAATATATTTGCAAGATTAATTTTTAAATTTATATTCATTTAAAAGTTTTTTAACCAAGTGTAGCTGCTACATAGATAACAACATTTTCACACTTTGATGCTTTCAAAATTTATCTAAAAACGCGAAAAAGTATCAGTCCAATCAGGACTAACGAAACAAAAAAATATCACTAAAAAAAGTCAGAAACTATACTGCAGGTGACATTCCAAGATATTAAGACTTACCTCTTCCTTTAAATCATATGCATCGTGATTGCCATGAGCAAAAGTTTTGCTGTCTTTTGATTTTGTAGAGCTCAATTTAAAATTTGAACATCGCAAAGAATGGATTCGTTTCAGTTTTTTTGTCAAAATAACTTTCTTCATTATCTTAAAGAAGATTTGATTTTGATGTTTAAAATTTTAACAAAACATGAGTAAGCAACTATTAAAACATTTAAAACAGTTATTAAGAATTTTCTTATAAAAATTATTTCCTTTATTGAAAAAAATTAAAATCATTCATTTCTGCTTTTAACATGGTAATTATCATGATACGTCATAAACAATTTAAGTAATTAAGTAATTAAGCGTTTTTGCCAACCAAATATTTCTAAAATTAACCTTTCGATATTTTGTTTAAAAAAAAAAAAAAATCTTTTATTGAAACAAGAATTTGATGGAACTTAACCGCCATAATTTAAAAAATTCTGACCAATTTCATTTCACACCATCTCTCCTGGAGAGGTGCCTATTATAACGATGTCATGAATGCGTTGAAACAGTTGAAACAGTGATGACTTTTGACTATGGAACGAAAATTCCACCTCTAAGACCACGTCCACCGAGACCTTTTTCTTTCCTCTTCACGTTTCACAGTCTTATTCCAACACGTTTTTGATAATGCCCCACACACTCTAATTTTTTAATTCAATACCAGGATAAGTGTGTTTGACATTACTAAAACTTTTACTGTCGCCGTCTCAAAACACACGTTTTGCATCTTCGGTCTCCCTTCCGCACGCATATCTCTGATAATTATATTTACAAATGTGCGAGTTCCTCCAATGTGAAAAAGCTCTAGGGTCTGCCTTTATGAGATTTTATGAGAGAGCAACCTTTGCATGACCTGCTCATTGGTTTCACATCCAAAACTTTCCCGGTATCCATCGATATTGCAGACACCATTTAATGATGAAAAGCCCCTTCTCTGCCAAGTACCGTCATGAGGCACACCAGTATCAACAAGGTCATGATCATCAGCATGTTTATGTAAATCTATTACTGCATCAGACATAGTTTCTTCAGCAATTTTTTGTGTAACAACGGCTGTTTTTAAAGCAAGCTTGTCATAATTGTTTTTTGTCATTGGCTTTGGCATATCCATCAACGTGGTAAACTTTTTAATCCTGGAATGTCCATGACCAAGTGCACGCATTTTATAAACTAACAGACAATCTAGGTTAAATTTCCAAAAGGGTCCACAGCTTTGGTCCTGGTGTATCACTAAAAGTATTCGTTTGAGCTTATAGCAAAACAAACACTGGTTTTAAGCGGGCATTGAACCTACAACAATAAAAGTGATCGGCAATGGCACAGCGGTATTTCATTCGCTTTACATGCGCTAAACCTCCGGTTTGAATCCTCCGGTTCAAGTCTTTAAATAACTTCGCCTTTCGATGATCCCCGCCATTTGGTAAATAAATAAATTAAAAAAAAGAAAAAAGTCTGAAACTATTTTTAACTTTCATTTCATTTTCATATAGCTTTTTTTTTAAATTCAAAACTAAATGACCTTCTTATTTTGAAAAAAAAATTTCGAATAAAAAAGAAATCGTTACATTATATTGTATTCTTTATGAATTTCTGTGTAAATAGCAATTGGATGCCAAACCATTGTGGTCGTTTTGTTATAATGAATACTTTTAATGCTTTTATGTTTATTGAATTTAATCGAAGACATTTATAATTCTCAATTACAACTTTTAAAGAAATTAACAGAGAAAGTGTACCGCTTAAATATGATTTATCTTATACTTAGCTTAATTATTACTGTTCTAAGAGCAATATATTTTTACCAAATTTTATAAAAAAGTCTGTATTTCAATGCAAATTAGCTTAAAAGTTGGAAACTTCCACTGACAAACTAGATGACTGTTAGCTGAACTTTTTAGCTCGCCTGTCGAATGCTAGTTGTTTATTTGAAACTGGGTTGCTTAAAGCTTTTAAAGCTGGTTATTTATCTTTAAATCTTTAAAAATTAAGTTTATGAAAATTTTTTAAGTATTTTTGTTTATAGAACAATATATGTGACTAATTCCATTTACTATGAAAAAATGGCTCACCAGTTGGTTTTTACAATTTACCGTTTGTATCATATCAAGCGTTGAAGAGAAATAAAAAAATAGGTGATAAATTCTGCTAAATGTGGGGTGAAATGAAAACATAAAAACTTACTGAACCCGAGAAATCTTTATAACAAAAACTAATGGCCAGGTGTTTTCAATCTGCAATTTAGGCTTGACGTATAGGCCCATAAAATAGGGATATTTATAAAAAAAAAACTTAAGAATTACGGCTGCGCAGGTTTGATGGAAAAGCATTCTTGCATTTTGTGAAATGATTTTTTGTTTTTCCAACCTTTTCCTTTTTCATTTTAGAGTCTTCGCCTTTTAAATTCACTTATAAAAATCTTACAAAAATCTTGTTGCGATGTAGCGTCCTAAAAAAGTACACCCCGGTAATATTGGACTGTAAATAACTAATTTCAGAAATACAAATTGACTCATTTTATTCAGGTGAAAATTTATTATTATAGATTACTTGTAGGCTATAGATTACTTTATTGAATAAAATTTTTACAGGATTTATTGTATAATTGACAAAAAGATGCAGTTTCTAAGACTTACGAATAAAATAAATAAACATTTCACGAGAAAATATTCTTCTTTTAAAAATAAAACGATGCACTGGAAAAATTTTTTATTATTTATGCTGAAAATGAAGAAAAACAACAATTACTGAATTTACATTATTAGCCTTGAATGAAATAAACATTGGTTTTTAACTATTCTTTTATAAAATATTGTGTTTCGCTAGTCTAGATAAACTTACTTGAAATGCAGTTTAAATCTACCTCAATAAATCTGAGTATTTTATCTGCAAATGGTAATCAATATATATTTGGTTTGTTCTAAGGTTTTGGACCAAAGCATCTTTTAAGTTACCCAAACTTCATCAATTAGTTACAAACAAGGTTAACCACATGTAATTATACATCATTTTGCATAGATAAAAATCTTCAAAACGTCTTGCACCACTAATCACTTAAAGAATTGCGTTGGCATGAAACATTATATATCTGTTACAACTGTGCACCTGTTGAAACTGATTTTAGATAATTGATACGATTCTACGGCCCCAAATTTTCTTCAAAGTTCATGTGTTTACCTATATTATGTACTGTTATATAAATTCTTTAATTCAACATTTGAAGCCCTCGGAGTGATCTATTACGATTGTTACTGTAAGATTTCTTCAAACGATAAAGACATTGCGACAATGATAAAGGATAAAAACATTTTGTGATTCTACGCTTTTTATAAGGAGCGAGAATTAAAACGACCCTTAAAACTTGGGGTTGTGAAGTCGTAATAATTATCACAGACTAGTTTCAACAACACCCCTTCGTAATCATATAGCTTTTATAACATATTTAAATTGATAAACTGAGAATGACTAAACATTCCGTTTAATTAACCTAACATATCGAAAATATCGTTAAGATCACAGCAAATAAAATCGTTTATCAAAGAAAACGTAAACCTTAGAAACCTGGAAATGCTTACAATGAAATTGTGTCAATAAAGTTAACTACTAATGAGCCACCTGCTAGTATCTGCAGATTTTGTGAACGTTACCTAGTTTTCCCCTTATTAAACACGTCTAATGCAAAAATAAACTTAACCGAATTTTTTACATTATATCTCATCACTGCAAACCCATCCTACCTAAATTCTTTGCCAGCTTTACAAATTCTTTAATCTGACAACCATCAACAAAACATATTCACTTGAACATGACTTTGATAGCAGGATAAAAATCTTATAGTGATAAAAGTTCTAATTTCAAAACAATACGTCCGTTCTTTTTCTTGAACACAAAGCTAAACATTCCATAAACTCTGTATACTTTAATTGTCCACTTTTTATTTCTAATAAAAAATTTTAGCCGTTTTTGATAGAAACATTGTTTAGAAATTTGATTTCTTCGTATTATTGGCAATCGAAGAAATCAAATTTCTTTTTTTTTTTTTTTTTTTTGCGCTAATTCCAGAAATTGGCAGAAAATTCCATAACAGAAAACTAAATATGTCAACAACTGAAAAACAGAGCATAACGTCTATGGTAAAATGGCGAAAGCTGCAAATAGAAAATTGAATTTCCGACACACCAGCAAAATTTAGCCGTTTGAACTATTTTAACTTGGAACTTTTTTTGACATAAAATCTAGATGCAATATAAACCGAATCATCGCTTCAATAAAGCACTAACTACACTTAAACGTAACAAATCCAGTGGCTATGGCGGTATTACAAGTAACGTAGCTACTCATGTCATGGATAGCATAAGGAAACCATTGTTTTATTTAATTAACTCTTCATTCAACAATAGCATTTTTCTAGACAAATTAAAAAATGCCAAAGTTAAACCCGCTTTTAAAAAAGATGATTGTTGTATCACCTCAAATTATCGCCTAATATCTCTACTTCCCATTTTTTCCAAAATTTATGAAAGAATTATTTATGATATGATCTACAATTATCTTACTTCAAATGATTTGTTATATAATAAACAATTTGGTTTTCAGAAAAACTGTTCAACGGAAC
>JAUZNK010034639.1:0-18218 GCA_035046665.1 Euphysa ruthae
TAAGTAAGTAAGTAAGTAAGTAAGTAAGTAAGTAAGTAAGTAAGTAAGCAAGTAAATAAGTAAGTAAGTAAGTAAGTCTTTATTGGGCAGCTGTGAACAAGTATTTTTTTCATTTCGATGGAAAAGGGATTGTTGTAGATGGCATCTGTGCAAACCTATTGGGCGTATTTTTAAGGGAAACGTCTCACCATACTGGAGTGCAAATTTTTCTATTGGTGGACGGATGCTCCTATATGAAACCACTGAGACTATATTTTGCCGCCCTAATAGCTGATATAATAGATTTTTTCGGTTTTCTCGAAGTTTGTTAGCAGATCTGTTCCGCCTAGAACTTTGCAGCACTAAGCCCTTTTATTGCAATCACGGAAAATAATGCTAGAATCCTCACCGAGCCTAGCTTATTTTCATACCAATCGGACAGCCAAGTAATTCACGGGGAACTTGACCGTTGGTTTTTTACCAATGCTATGAACGACCTCACGGACAGTTACTTCTTTCATATCTCTAGATTCGAGTAATTTTCTGAACTTTGGAGTGATGATCCTTCTCTGATTTTCAGGCAGATGCTTTCTAAATTGGTTTTAATGTATTCTCTATGTAATTCAATTTTTTTATTTCAAACAACCAGTGGTCAAACTGCCATTTCGGTAGCCAGTGCTTACAGAAGCAAAGCCGATTAAATGAAAGAACACCAAATTCTGACAAAGTCCTTGTGGAAAGAGAAGACTTTAATTTGTTGTTTTATGTGACTCTATGTTCAAAGGTTTAAATCCTTACCCTTCTGTTCGTAGTTCATGTAGCGATCTTTTTAATGCATGGATGATATATATTATTATTGCAGCATTAAAAACAGTGTTTCTAACAATGCAGTGAATTATATCGTTAAGCGCTGAGGTAGAAACGACCTAAACGACAAACCTCCGTGGAAAATGTGTCAAATCTTGCAAAAAATGTAAATCTCTTTAAAAAAAAACCACCCCAATGATGACGTTTTGTTATCTGGTATACTTCCTCGAATGGGCTTATTTTCATTTGTATTCATTTAATTCTGCTACCTATATCGAAAATTTTGGTTTGACTGAAGACATAAAAGTTCGTAAAGACCTTTTCTATGTTAACGGACTCCATCTTATGGAAAAACGTAGTAATTTAGTCAAAAAAGCTTCTTTTCTCTTAGGTTTTGTGAAGTGAAAGACCATGTTGGTGCACAGCTGACTTTTTTTTATTGCTTCCTTCTTGAAATGCATCAGAACAGAGAAAATTTTTGTATTCTCCGTTTGTCTGTTTTTTTTATTTTTAAATTCATAATATCAATTAAAAATACGATAATAAAAAAAATTCACAAAAAATAAAGATAATAAAAATAAACCTGTCAATCACTTAAATGCCATTTTAAAGGCTTTCGTGATGTTGAATTCATTGTTTTATCGCAGACTCATTAGTATTTCAATTAAATTTTTTAGGACTTTGTTCTAAGGTGCTTTTATTTTAAATTTATTATTTATATTTCTTTTATTTTTTAATATAGGAAATTTACTCTTTCTGGCACATTTAAATAGGAACCTTGTGCCTCTGCCTGCTGCTTTTCAATTCAGTTTACCATACCAAGTCTATTTCAAACCCAGTTCAAGCCAGCAGTGCTATTGCTTTGGCCTTATAATGTTGTCACAGATTTATTTTACTTTTTTAATCAGGGGATGTTGAATCTAATCCAGATCCTGCACGACAAATCTAAAACTAGAAAGTTTCCAAATTTTACGTAATGATAGAAATAGGAATGAAGGTGGTGTTGTTTGTTATATTAGAGAGGCAATGACAGACTTCTTTATTTTGAGTTATCTCAATGTAAATCTACTTAATGGACATATGTTTTCACCCTTAACCACAGGAACAATGCCGTCTTCTTCTAACTGTCTTCTAAATATGTACAGAGAAATCTTTTGAAATTTAATTCTTAATCAGTAACTTAAATATCCAACAAGAAATACAAGTTCTCTAATTGATCTAATTAATCTAATTAATGTGATCTAAATATTTTTTTCTACTGCACCTGGCAAAATTAATTTAAATATTGCTTTTTCTGATCAAAAAATTATCTACATTACACGTGAGATCTACAGAAAAAAATATCAGTGACTACAAAGTTTAGAACATTTAAAAGTTTGCAGAGCAGCAACAAGGAAACATTTTGTCAGAACTTGTCAGTGGTTAACTTTTCCGATCATTCAGGGTTTACCAATATCAATTCAGCATAATTTGACTTTTTAATAAAGTGTAAAGTTGTGATATATACCTTTACGAGCCACTAAAATTAAAAGTAATTCGCATGTATGGTTTGATGGAGAAATAGCAGACAAAACTAGACTTTGGGACAAGTGCTATCAGAAATTTATAACAACAAAGTCTGACGTGCACAGACATTTTAAAATTCTTTGAAAATGTTATTGAAATCTAACTAGGGATTTTATGGACAGAGAAAATATTATAAGTTTCAATCGAGATTTGGGAGAAGATTTTCGACCGATACATGTCTGTCCTATCTTCACAAGATATTTCTGTGGGCTTTGACAGAAGCCAGCATACTGGCATGATTTTAATTGACCTTCAAAAGGCATTTGATACAATCAATCTTTCAACATTACTAAAAAAACTAATGTATATTAGACCAAACTTTAAATGGCCAATTGATGGCAGAGAATGGTTTAAATAAAATTAAATCAAAGCTAAAATTTTTATATAGTAAAAGATTTTTATTAAAACCTTATCTCAGACGCATTCTATACAAGGCATTGATTCAACCTCACTTTGACTATGCCTGTACCGCCTATGCCGTGTTGACGTTTAAACAAATCAACAAAAATTCGCTTAAAACTGCTCAATATTTCTTCGTTAACGTTAAATTTATTTACCTGTTTGAGTTATTCAAACTATCTAGTATTCCTTCAATTACATTGCGAAAAAATAATTTAAAATTGCATGGTCCTCTAAGTAGAACAAAAATGGGCAAAATTTTTTGTCAAGGTAAAATCCTTCGATTTGGAACTCATTACCTAATAATGTTGAGAACCCTAAAAACTATAACACTTTTAAGCATAAAACTAAAGATTTATTTCTGAGCTCATTTGATAAGCTTCGCACCCTGAATGTCTACAAAAATTGACTACAATTTCCATTTTTAATTTATTTTACTATATTCTATATTTTTACTTTTTCCTATTTTTTTATTTCTTCGAAGGATCAAAATGAAAATATTTTCATAGCAGACAAATTTTGTGCCTATCCTTGCCTTAAAAATTAATTTTTCTATTTTTTTTTTTTTGGTTGTTTTACTTTTGTTTATTAAAATGTGACCTTGTCAAAGGCAAAAAAAATACTTACATACCGATTACCGATTCGAATTTTACTGATTATGGATTCAAATTTTATTGATTAGGGATTTGAAATTGTGAAGTTCCTATAATTCTTTGTATTTTTTTAAAACGGATTAAAGACTAATTATCTAACTAGTATTGCAATTTTTCTTGAAATTTAAACATGGCGAAATAAATGTTATTACTATTAACTCTAACAAAGTTTTCTCGGATTATTTCTAAACAATTGTATTTATATTATAGAAAATTAGTTCCACAATTAAAGTATCATAAAGTTTTTTCCACTCACCTCAAAACATTCCAGCATGGCTACTTACGATGAAAAAACCGCAAATAGTTTCGTTAATTTTGTAAACTCAAGCAATGGAAAAAGTCGGCTACATACGATGCTTTTTTAAATGAGATAATTGTTGGATTGGAAGAAAAGTATGTTGCAGACTTAGGTTGCGGTACGGTTTATATTACCCAGCAAGTTGCCGGAGCAAATCCACAATCTGTTGTAATGGAATTGCACGAAAATCAACAGCTTTTGAGGGACGCAAAAGTTCAGTGTGCTGCATTAGTAAATCTACAGTTAAAGCAAGGAAACATGAACACAATGGAAAATTTTGGGGATAACTGCATAGACGCTGCTATTAGTTGTTTTGCATTTTCTACTCACTCAATTCAGGATGCAGTAGATTGCTTAGCACAAAAGATGAGGAAAGGTGGAAAATTGATTTTTGAAACAGGTCTTTACAAGTCACAAAATAATGGTGAGCTGCCCTGGGTTTCTGTTCCAATCGATTAGCAGAAGACCTTATTGTACCGGATTATTTAAACTCCATAAGTCAGCTATATCCCTCACTCACCAAAAGAAAATTTTACGGATGTAGTCATTATAAACCGAAATTAGTTGAATACATGATTGACGCAAGTTTTCCTCAAAGATATGAAATTGACTATTACGAGACTGTTAGCTGGTTGACGATAACGACTGCGATATCTGCTTCTTTGTCAAGGTATGTTGCAGCTTTAATATTAAACGTCTGCAAGAGAACAAAAATATTAGAACAAGTATATATCTTTCAATTCTAGCTCTACTTTTAAAATGAAAATATAATTATATTACATGCGATTAGTTCGTCATTAATGGAATGTTTTCTATTTAAGTAAGTTGATATACGTTATACGTGCGCAGTTTTACTGAATTTTGCTTTTATTTTTTAAATTATTTATTTGCAAACCATAAATAACTTTGTAGAAATTTTTTTTTACAAGCAAGTAGTTTTCATTTTGAAATATAATTTGAGCTGATTGTTTAGAACCTGCCTTAACTGTAATATATGCCTTAGTTTGAAGTCACGTTAGAATTCTTTTGCTTTATTTCTTATTTTTCTATTTTATGGTTTACTTTGTTTTTTACTTTGTTTAATTTAAAGATAAATTTTTTGAAATGCCTACTTACATCTCAATTATGTTGAGATGTGGGTACAACAGTTTGACAAAGGATTAAAACTAGCGATATTACTGAATTATCGTATACCAACAAGAGCACAAAATAATGTCAATGTTATTGTTGTTAATTAAATTTTATTCTTTTTTTCAGTTGTAGTAGTCAAATAAATTTACCAAACTGGTATTATATTAAGAAATTATGTACGTGATTCTAATGAAACGGAAAGCGAAATTTTCTTTGTATATTTTTTGTCTAATTTTTAAATTGTTAATATAACATGATTATCGAAGGGACTCTAACTGTTTTTCTCTTTTTGATGGAGCATGATAGATGTGAAGGAAGCCGAATGAAATTGCAAAATTAATCCCAGAAATTATTCAAACTTAATTTTTTAAAAAATAATCAATGTACTGCTGTTTGACGGAATAATTTTGAAACAGCAAATGATGAGTCATCAGTGTCGAGTTGCATTATTGATAAATCAACTGAAGGTACTATTTTTAAATAAAAACATCCTTTTTTATAAAATTAGAAAACAACGCATTAAATTTCTTATAGCACACAAAATTGTTTCACTTTTAATCATCGATTTCTTTGTGTGTCCTTAACACCCTAATTAACCATAATTACAAAACCTAACTTGTGCGCCTCTGACACCTTCATCACCTATACTCACCCAAACAATTGTGTACTCTAACTTTTTTATCACTCAAAATCATTAAACACATCTTGTGCCCTCAAACAACTTTATTACCCATAAACTAACGAAATAAATGAGCATTAGAAATGCGAGCAACTTTCTCTATTTTGTTTTATGGCAGTTTCATAAGTAAATTAAATTAAACGGATGTGCTCTGGGCTGACGTGAAAGACAAACGTAATTTAATTCTTTATTCAAAAATACTTCATTGTCACGTGATTGTGATGCTAATCACAACTGTTATTGGGGAAAGTTTCAAATTTTTTGACCGCTGTTGTTTTTAAAGTATAAAACGTTAAAATTTTTATCAAATTCAGTTCAGTCTACCTTGTTAAAACAATCAATGAAACAAAAACGTAAGATCAAAGGCTAGCTCTATTTTATTACCTTTTGTTAAAGCAAAAATGAATATCTAGTATTTAACAGATAGTTGTGTGATATTTACATGATAAATGTTTTATGATTGTTTGCTGGAAAGCTTCAAACAAAGACTTGTTGATTATTGCTTATGTAAGTAATAAAGCTGATAAACTCTTTCAGCAAGTTTTATGAAATTTTCGTTGGTACTTGCCCAGTTAGGTTAGTTTTACTGAGACCAAAAGAAATCAATAGCCCTTAGATTATGTCATAAATGTATAAATTAAAAATAATAGTTTTGAATAAAGGAATAAGGAGTTTGATGACGCCATGATCATTAATCTTGAAATGATAAAATGAGCATAACCTTGCATCAAATTTTAGACCAATTTCTTCCCTTACAGTTTTTAGAGAGAGTTATTTATAATATGATATTTATAATATGATATTCATAAAATGAAATTTAATTATTTTGTAAATAATTGTTTGTTTTATAAGAAAAAGTTTGGATTTCAAAAAAGGTGCTCCACTGAACACGCTATTTCAGAGTTAACTGAAGAAAATTATAGTATTTTTTCGAAAAAGTGCGGATTGTTCTTAGCCTTTTATCGATTTTTAAAGGCATTCGATACACTGACTCATAAAATATTTTTATCGAAAATGCATCATTACGGAATGAACGGTAAAATTCTTGAATGGGTGAGAAACTACCTAAATAGCAGAAAACAATTCGTCAAATCCAAAAGCTCTGGTGTTTAAGATATCGTATTTTGGGTTCCTCAGGACTTTTTTTTAGGACTGATATTTATTTTAATAATGATATGTTTCAAACCTTATATTTACAATTACGTTTGCTGATGACACCACCCTGTTTTTGAATAACAAGAATATTAAAAACATATTTTCAAAAACGATTAGTTAATTTAAAATTTTTTTGCTATGGTTTAAGGCAAATAAACTGCAAAACTAAGTCTTTACTAATTCATAAAAAGTGAAACGCACAAAACTTACCTTTAAAACTTACACCTTTAATGGAGATAAAAAAGACAGATTCAATAAAGTTTTTAGATGTGTTAATTGACACCTAAGCTGGATTTGTCATATTAGAATGTTGGAAACTAAACTATCAATCGCAATAGGAACATTTTATAAGTGTAGATCTTTTTTGAACTGCATATAACGGAAATTTTTATATTTCAGTTTTTTGACAGTTATTTATGTTATGCAAATAATTTTTGGAGAAGTACATAACAATCAAACTTACTAGATTTATTTAAGATTCAGTAAAAGGCGTGTCACGTTTTAAGTTTTAAAGGAATTTTAAAGGTGAAAGTTCTAAACCGCTTATGCTTATTGTCCACAATTGTGGAACAGCTTTTCTGATTAATGTTTGAGACATCTTTATTATTCAGATATAAGTTAAAACAACATCTTTTGAATTATACACAAACTAAGTTTTTCTTATTTACTTCAAATTCTTATTCTTGAGAAGTATGTCTATGAAAGAATCGTTAGGCTTTACCTCACGTACTTCGTTTTGGAATTCCTGTCATGACCTTACAAACTTTTATCAAGTTAAACTAAGGAAAACTGATGTTGGCTTAAAGCACCAACTCTTATTAACAGGCTTGTCATGAATTGGACATTTCATTGATACAGTCTTTGCATTTAAATTTTTAGTAAAACTGTCTTTAATGAATTATTATACATGTCTACTGTATGATTTTGCCAATGTTATGAAGTTTGTTTGGAAATCACTCACAGAAAAATCAAGAGAACTTGAATATGAATTTGATGGGGATGCAAAAGCAGTAAAGTGGAATGATGTTTTAAGAAGAAGAATAATATTCGCTTATTAGCTTTCAAAGGTGATTTTTCACTAAGGCCGATCTAATAACAAAATGTGAATTTTGATACTTTTGGCTTCCTCGCCTTTCTTGTATCTATAATAAGTTTCAATTTTTGTTGATGGTAGAGTATTTTTTAACTTCTGTAATGGGAAATAGTTATGTTTCGAGTTCAAGTTGAATTATTTAACAAAAAAGATTCGTCCTTAAAATATTTAAAACAAAATTTTATGATTTACTTCTAAGAAAATCTACTAGCGAAACAACATGAAACAGTTTTGTGTTCTTGCTTCAATATCGTAGTGTTTTTAGCATTAGTGGTCTTCAAAATTCAAGGCCTCGTTTTCGTAAAACGTTGTTTTAAACTTATAGATTCAATTCTTTTGTTGTTTAAAAAAATTGTCGTTTTAGGATGACATTGCATGGCTTTTCTTACATACACTTAGCCTTATTATGTTTTTCTTTTGAATAATTAAGAAAAAAATTAAACCAGAACCATGTTTAAATTCAATTTGATTTTGTACGATGGTGTGTATTTGGTGCTGCCACTTTTTAAAAATGTCTTTGTTCGTATTATATTATAAGTTTTCCAAAGGTAATGATATGTTCTTACACAGCTGTACAGATTTTTTTAATATGAACTAAATAACGATTATCTCCAGACAAAAGTGTTGTACACTTGCACAAAGTTATATTTAACAGTATGTTTTATATAAATTTGATTGATTTTTAATGATAAAAATAAATTTAAACAAATGTTTGGTTTTAGTATAATGTGCCTACCTAAACTCGAAAATATTGCGCCCGCCCGAGCCCGAAAGTAATTCGCCCGCCCGAACCCGAAAATAATTCAATAAGCGTGTTAAAACATCCATAAATTATTTATTTTTGAAAAAAATATTTTTGCATTCTGTGTTCCAGCATGAATTTCATGATGAACAGTTCAAACAGAAATGTTGTTTATAAGTAATGGGAGCAGAGCAGCAAAATTTTTATTGTTTTCAGATTAAAAGATACTTATAATGAAAACGTGAGTTTTTGTTGTATATTTCTATGAATTGGATGGGATTATTTGTATTTTGTTATTTGAGGGGTGACGTGGATATTTATGTTGCCACGCTTATCTGATATATGCCTGAAGTGAGTGGTGGGTTAAAGGGTTCCCTTTAAGCGTGGCAAGATGACTAAAAAAATAAAAACGTCCAGTTTTAACTTCCCAACTTTCAGTCATTATATAGCCAACACTACCGTTTAGTTTGGTGGCGTTTGCTTTTAGTTTTATAGGTGGTAGAAAAATTAAACATCTGATTTGTCGGAACTGAAAAGAGCCGCTTAATGAAACTTTGAAAATGTTTACATGAATGTCACCTCTGTTCTTGCAATGAAATATCTGTCTTCCTGGGCGCTCTTTGTTTTAATCATACAGCCGAAACATCAATCCTATTGCGATTTCTAAAATTTCGCATGTCAGTTTTATTGTTCAATATAATGGTTTTGGGATCGTGGTTGGTAAAAGCTTTAAAAATTTTTAATTTGTATTACACTGATTTTTTTATGTAAATGGATAGAAAATCGGACATTTATCTTTCAAAACTTTTTGTTCGAATTTTTTATTGCAATGTTTTAAAAAAATCTGCTTATCCATTCTTTGGGTAATATGTATTAAAGTCATAATTTATGATTATTTAGCACGGCTTGTGACCAGGAAACGTTCTGGTGTAGAATTCAAAAAACTTTCAAGAAGCAAAAGTGACGAACAGTTCTTCATATTACGAGACAGTTCAGTAGTGAATCTTTTTTTAAATAATTTTTTCAAAATGATAACAAAATATTTCCATTAAAAAAAATTTATTTGCATAATCCGTTTTCAACGTTTAGGGCATTATATGGTATGTTTTTGGCAATGACGAATTTGAAAGAGACAGGCCAGAAGATTTCAAAATTAGGAACTAAAGTGTAAGTCGTCTTCATTGGTAACTAGGTGTTTACAACAATAAAGTTAAAAACAATTATTACATTATCTAAAAAGTGTTTTTATTTTGTTTTATAAACACTACACAAGGTTTGATTGTCATGATATGCATTATTTATGTAATTAGTTTTGTTACATGAATTTTGTTTTTACAATGCAAAAATGCTAGTCGATATTTAAGTAAGATTTTATCGCTTCAACGTACTGCATTAAGAATCATTAACGTCATGCCGTTTTGTTCTGGTGTCACTTTGAGTTTTCATCGTTTCAAAAGTTCCTACCTTCACTGATCTTTTAATTGTTAGTGTTTGATTTTTTGTCGTTTAGTCTACCAAATTCAACGAAAGACTTCTTCTCTTACCGTAAAGATACCCACACCTACAATCCTCGTAGTAGTAAAGCCAATCAGCTAGACTTGCCAAAATTTAAAAGTACGAAGTATAATAAAATGGTAATTAAATATCAGTGCGCCACGGAATGAAATAAATAAATTGCTAAAATTAATAAGATTTTAAGTTAAAACATATTAAGTAAATAAGTAAACAAATACTGATAAAACCGGTATGTAATAACAACTTACTGTTGAACGCACGAGTATTCAGGGATGCGACTTAAAATAGAGTATTAACCATCACTTTAATAGAATTGCAAAAAAAAAGAAAAGAATCATGTATTGAATTCTGATTTGTTTTTCGAAAAACATTGCAAAAGAAAAATTTTTCAACTTTGCTAAGTTTTTAGTCATCAACATTATTGCATTATATCTCAATTAAAATTAAAATTATCGCCTCATATCTCGTACAGATATATCGCGTCAAATTTTGAGAAAAAAAATTTTAAATATATGTACACATTTAAGTGGTTATCCATTTGGTAATTTTTGACAAATAGGGTCCTAATTCGCTAAAACATTTCTAAAAAAAAAAAAAAAAAGGTAAAATAAATTACTTTCCTTTGAGATTTAAAAGAGCAAAAATAACTTTTTCAGTACATACTGAAAAAGCGATTTAATATTTTGTAAATATTTTACGAAAATCTCATTAGTTTTTTGAAAGAATCTCATCAAGGTAAAGGTATCTGGACAAAAGCATACTTAATTTCTCTCTCCTATAACTTACCTATACTTAACATAAAGGACAGTCAATATTCTTTGCAGAACTTGAATTTGCATTTTGCAATGCGTCAAAAAAAAAAACAATTTTATGAGTGCAAAAATTTAACAATAATTAACCGTTTAAGAGATCCTGACTTCATTTCCAAACTTAGCCAACACCTATAATATTAACTTGCTTAAATAACAATTTAACTAAATTGTAATTAAAATAATCTCATGTAAGGTGAAAATACAAACATCTGTGACTAAAATTCCATTTAGATTTTAATTTTAAAACTAGGGCTAGCATTGAATTTATAATAATAATTCATTAAATATATTCTCATAATGTACTAACATGATAGTTTTTTTGCGAATTTTAAACACTAAAGCTGCAACTTATTTCGACAAAGAAGCAGTTATAACAGTCTCGTATGAGTCAATCTCACATTTTTGAGAAAAACTTGGGTCAATTAGATTGTCAGCTATTTTCGATTTTTGAAATACAATATCTGTAAAAACTGCTCTGGTGAGTGCCTGATGTAGCTTACTTGTGGAATATAAATAGTCACATACAATAAGGTCTTCGGCTAATCGCAATGGAACAGGAATAGAGGGCAGCTCACAATTGTTTTTTGACTCGAAAAGAGATGTTTCTAAAATTAACTTTCCACCTTTTTTCATTTTTTTTGATAAGCAATCTACTGCATCCTGAATTCTCGGAGTGTGAACAGGGAATGCAAAACAACTAATAGCAACGTCTATGCTGTTATCTTCAAAATCTTCCATTGTATTCATGTTTCCTTGCTTTAACTGTATATTTACTAATGCAGCACACTGAACTTTTGCGTACTTTAAAAACTGCTCATTTTCATCCAATCCAATTACAACAGATTGTGGATTTGCTCTGGCAACTTGCTGGGTAATATAAGCCGTACCGCAACCTAAGTCTACAATATACTTTCCTTCTAATCCAACAGGTAGCTCATTTATAAAAGCATCGTATGTAGCTGACTTTTTTCCATTGCTGGAGTTTACAAAATTAATGAAACTGTTTGCGGTTTTTTCATCGTAAGTAGCCATGCTGGAATGTTTTGAGGTGAGTGCAAAAAACTTTATGATATGTAATTAATTTTCTATGATATAAATATAATCGTTTAGAACTTCTTAACTCCGACAAAACTTTGTCAGAGTTAAGAATAATAAAACGAGTCTTCAACATTTATTTTGCCATTTTTAAAATTCAAGAAAAATTACATTACTAATTAGATAATTTGTCTTTATTCTTTTCAAAAAAATACAACGAACTATAGGAAGTTGACAAATTGTAACCCCTAATCAGTACAAATCGTATCCCTAATTAGTACAACTCGAATCCCTAACCAGTATAGATAGAACCAATAATCAGTACAACTGGAATCCCTAACCAGTACAACTTGAACCACTAATCAGTACACCTCAAAATCCTAATCCACATTAGTCAATGATTAATTCACTACGCCATTCAACCTAACCCAAATTAAGTCACCCTTTAGGAAAAAAATGACGCGCATCCCAGTCAAAATGAATCCTAGAAAAATGTCACTTGTGACCAAAGACAAATTCCATTAAACTGTCCAAGACAGAAAATTGTATGTATGTCATCAAAGCCACACTGCTGACTAGATTGACCAAAAAATATAAATAAGAAATCGTTTGTTTTTTTTTAAACATCTCCATAGAATAATAGGATTGGTTAATCAAATTAATCTTAATAACTTAAACTTTTCGCTTCCCTCAACACCCTAATGATATTTCCATATCAGCATCAGATATCAATATTTCTTCATTTTATTCCCACTTTGATGATAGATATACATTGATTGACTTGCTTAACTTAAATTTCTTTTTTAAGATCTCACAAAGTCAAGAATAAAAAAGTGATCGGCATGAAAATTTTTTATCTATTAAAGGTTTTTTTGATCTTTTAAACTTTTATAATCTTTTAACTTATATAAGACTTCCCACTAGTATTACGGATAGATCTGAATCTCCTTTTAATAAAATCTAATGATGTATAAATCTTTATAGTTTCTTAAGCATCTTCCACCACCTCTCTGATCTACAATTTGATTTTTGAGCTAAAAATTTTACTTATCATGCTTTTATTAGATTATAATAATTTAAATAATAAAAGATACCTTTGATAACAATAATATCGTATGCGGGGTGTTTTACTTGATTAAAAAAAAAAAAAAAAAAAAAAAAAAAACATCTGAAACTCTAGATAAAGGTATATTCGTTGCAAAAACTGAGCACTGCAGTGTACGTGGCGTCCCTAAAAATTGGTTTTCTTTTTAACTGCACAATCGCAAAGAGTGTTTTTCATTAAATTGGTTTTCACATTTGAATGTAATGTTAATAATTCTTTTGTTTAAACGATTAAATAAAATTCCACGTGGACAATATTGAAATTAAATTTGACTTGGTTTTTTTTTTGGTAACTACCAGTAAATCATCATATCTTTATGTCTCGATTGAATTGTTCTCTGCTCGTAAAATATTATTAGCCAAGAAATGAGGATGCAAGACAAGATATGGAAAAATAGGCACGAATTTCGCTTTAAATCTTGCAACAAATCTGAACGCATTCTTAAGCCGTGAATAAATCTGACACTGAAAAACTTCTTTAATGAAGGAAATGATTCGTAACTATAACTATTAATAAGCCACGATAATTTTAAAGCGAATTATTATTTATTTATCATTCTTTTAGTTTTTGAAAAAAGCAGATTTTGGTATTTACAAGGATTTGTTTGTACTGACTGTTTCACGTTCATGTCCACACTGCAGGCTGTCTTTTAAAACTTGTTTTAAAAGTTTTAGGCCTTATACTGTGATTTTATTCCAATTACACTGAGAATATTTGGACATATTTGTTGTTTTTATCGGTTGGGCTCCATTTATTTCTTTTTTTTAAATGCTATAAACTCATTGGGTTTTCATGTGTAATAAAACTTTTCACTGTTGATATGGGGAAACTGACTTGTAAACTAGTCGGTAAACTATTTGTTTAAACCGATAAAATTTGTCGGCATTTTTACAAATTCTCTCAGTTTATCTACGCGCAAATATCCAGCCGCAATTTCTTTTTTTATTTTTATAATTTTCTCTACTGTAGAGGTTATTGCAAAAAAAGGATGTATATCGAGGATCCATCCATAAATAAAAACTAAGTTAGCTTTAAAAGTTTTGATCGCCGAGATTATGAAAACAGATTTACATCCTGAATTTTTGTATAGATACCTAGTAAAAAAACTTTTGAAATCATGGAAAACCAAAGAGAAAGCTTTGCATCATGATATTTTTTTTAGCGATCAGAAAATATGCTGTAGGTCATGTGTTCCATTGGTGCCAAATTAAAGAATAGTAAGAAATGTAGTTAATGTGAATAAATTAAAATTACTGAGTAATGCATAAATTAGCATTATTAAATAATGCATAAATTAACTTTATTGAACAATGCATGAAGTATATCAACAGGCAAAAGATAAAAAGAAACTTGAAAAACAATGCTAAACTGTACATAACCATAAAAATAAAACGATGCTATAGTATATAGCCCTGAAAATAAATGAATTGTTTACTTGCTGATCATAAAACAAATAATAAATGTAAATTCTTGTTATCATTTTTTTCTGAGTTAAAGATTCCTTAAAATCCGATTTGATGTTATAATATTGCAACTACAAGACTCTTTTTAACATCCATTTTCAAAAAATCTCTGTTATTAATGATGTATCATTAGATGCATAAAAACTTAAAACAAAACTCATGAATCATTAAGTAATGTTTTTATTATAATAACAGTCAAAATCGTATCAGCATGACGATATGTTGTAATCTCATAGTTTTTAAACATTTTGATAACATAAAAAAAAAACCAACTGCCTATTTCAAATCACATTAAAAAGAGTTGATACACACATAATTACATCCCAATATAAATGATTTAGTCCATTTCAAAACGTCACCTTAAAGTAGAACAGAATAACTGAAGAATAGCTGTTTTACCTTAACGTACAGCATTTTACGTCAAACAAAACATGCATAAACTTTATAACTAATTATATTTTCCTACTTATCAAATCCAAAAATTACCGTACTTATCTGGTACAAAAATGGAACCTTTGGTACAGCATTTTTAATTGAAATATATACAAACGCAAGTTAAACTACAATACCAAATAAATTTGTTTAACCTTAACGTAGTTGAATTCTTTTCGTTTAAGCATTTAGAGCAAGTTAATCTAAATCTTTTTTATTCCTTGAAACATATATCGACAATTATTACAAAAACACTACAATATAAACAATGGTATTCAGCGATATACAAATAGGTTCATTTGTCTCGATATTAAGATGTCACTTTATAATAGATAGCAAAGGATATTTTTGTTGGAACATATCAAAACATAATTTATGAATATTCAAACTATATCGTTATTACCGTGTCACGTTCAGATCGAATACTTACGCAGAACCGTGACTTTAAAATAAAATTTCATCTCAAATATTACTAAGGTAAATATTTCTAATTTTAAGCATGTGTAAACATAACAAGAAACAAATTATTGTTTTGACTGTCACTCTTGTTTAAAATTCCCTTTTTGCGTGATTACAAGTACTCGAAGTATCATTTATTCATTGCACTTAGTACTGTTTGGTTTGAAGCATGCTCCATTCCAGTTTCGACTTTTGATATTTCTATTTGTACTGCATTTGTTGATTGTTTTGTTTTTTTATTAAACTTTGTTGTTATTGTGATTGGCTGGTTTAATATTGCTAAAAACAAAAATATAATTTTTAATTCTTTGACAACCTTTTTAAAAATAAAAAATTCAAATTGATCCCCCATAACCTAAACAGCACATAGAGCAATCAAGGATCCAGATAAAATAACCGTAGTCGTCATAGTCTTGTCACTATGTATGATATAATTCAAAAACATAACTGTCACAAAGTCATTGCATTGCACTTATGGAAATTGAATTGCATTTGAGGTCATTGCTTTGCTATCTAAATGGGGAACGTCACTTAAAGGACTAAACCCCTCAAAATTAATTTCAAGAACAAAACATTATCCAAAGATTATTTTGTGATGATATAATAGTATATAAAAAATGAATAATATTTCGTAAAAAAAATTTTCATCGGTTGTCAGCGAAAATATAATTTTATTGAAAATAAGCTAAAGAACAGTATATTTTCACCAGACGCTTTTGTCGTTTTCGGATAAATAATGTTAATCCGACCTATTTTTACCAATGACAGATCAAACTCACCAAAACAAACGTTTTTTTTTTTTTACACTTTCCACTCAGAGCTGAAGTATGATAACCTAATCGAATCTTTAGATATTTTGGCCTGAAATTATTGTTCTGAAATAAATGCATTTAAAGTTTACGACATTTTTCACATTTGTTTTCGTTTTTATTGTCTTTCTTCTTCGTTTTACAGCCTCTTATCTTACGGCATGTTTTCGTGCTTCAAGAGTTTGATAAATCGATGCCGATAATCGTCTGTTATTTGTAGACTGGCAACCTTTCATCTGTATAACCGAGGTATTATGTTCATTTTCTCATATACTAGTACACTGGCCTTTCTGCCCATGTTAAAGTTTGAGACTGCGTTATACACACCAAATTGCAACTGGGAAAATGAAATATAACACGATTTCGTTAAGAGATCCCATATTGTGGAATTCTTATTTTGGTTTTGTGTCCGTACTTTTTGATATCCGAATGGCATTTCCCAAACAAAGCACAGTGTAAACTAACCGTTTGTTAATATGAAAACTTCTTCCATTTTTTTCTATAGGTACATAAACTCTGTGCAACAAACTTGCACTTCCTTGTCGCTTATTCAATTCATCCGATAAAACAAGAGATTGTCTGTAAAATTAAGCACAATAAAGTGTTTTCCTTTCTCTTTGTTGTACTCTGAGTTTCACTATTTCAAAAACGACACATGTGCTTTGAAATTTTACTTCAGACTTTAGTAAGGGTTTTGAGCAACTAATTTTTTATTCGATAGTAGTTTTGGCAAATAGCTTATAAACATTTAAAACAAGCAGTAAAACTGGCAGGAATTTAAAAGAAAAATTTCCGATATTAGGTTAATTTTTTTGGTTCTATTGAGATTTAAACTTTTTTCTTGGTTCAAATTTTCAAACAGGAGTACTGACAAATACCGCAATATCTTAAAAATAAAAAAACATTTTTAAATTTTGTTTTCAGTTTCAAACCCTCTTAAAATTTACTATAAAACTAATTAAAACTTTTTTTTCCCAAACTTTAAAGTTTTTGAGGGGCTTTCCCTCTTAATCAAAATGATAATGATAAATTTAATTAGACAAATAATTATAAAAATTTTCTTTCAAAAAATTTTTATATCTAAAAAGAAAATCTTTGAAAAAATTTATGCGCAGGAATTATCTCTATCCCCTCTCCCTATTCTCTATATTGCAGAAAAATTTGAAAAACCATTCCAAAATTCTGCGCAAGGTCTTCAGCAGAGTTCGATGTATGTATACATCCAGTATCACCCAAAATTGATTATTGGGAAAGGGTAAAGAAAAAAGTGAGTCTGTATATTTAACGTGGGAAACCAAAAATTTGCCGAGACAAATTTTCCAGAAAAGCCCACATTGCAGTTCTTGGAGTATTTAGAACACCCATTTAGAAATACAGAGATAACATGAAAAATTAATTCCCGCCAGAAGTGGGAGTCGACCTCGTAACATTCGCTACCTTGTGAAACATCCTATCAATGCGCCAACTCCACTACAATCTTCTGTCCAAGGTTGTCTGAATTAAAAATAAAATTAAAAAGTAGAAGGGTAAATTACGGCAAAATTGTTCTTTTTGAATATCCCTAAATGTTTTTAGTTCGCGTAGGGTAAACATAAATTAAATATTAGGTTCCTGAAGCTTCAAAATAATTTTAAATGTTTTCTACAATGGTCAGGGTAGGCTACTATAAGCCTCTTATGAGCTATAAACTAACAGTACTACGTGTAAGTTTTTTGATGTTTTGATTTATATCTAATTTTCTATTCTGCAGTGTTGGCCTCAAAGGTCAGAAATCATCTAAGAGAATTAGACATTATATTTAACCTTTCCTTGAAGGTTATGACCTTCAAGGAAAGGTGTCTTGGTAAATGCTTTGCACGTTTTATCTATTGCTTAACATTCAATGGTTTCCAACTTTTAAGACCCACACTGTATTAACAGTTCTTTGTCAGGATAACTATAGTAAATTCTACCCATCCAAATTAACAAGGTCTTTGACAGAAGAGCACTTAGAGAAAGATTGTTAATTACATATAGTAATTACATTATAAGAATAAGTCTTGTAACAGGGAGAGATTTAAGATTCATATCACTGAAGTTTTAGATC
>JAUZNK010034650.1:3505-18218 GCA_035046665.1 Euphysa ruthae
AGATTTCCACTATGATAAGCACACAAGAAAGGAGATTTCCACTATGATAAGCACACAAGAAAGGAGATTTCCACTATGATAAGCACACAAGAAAGGAGATTTCCACTATAATAAGCACACAAGAAAGGAGGTTTCAACTTTCTTAATGAAATTGGATCAATGGCAAGAAATCTGAATGTTTATTAAAAAAAGATGGTGTATCACGTTATGAGAGGTTCTTAATAAAAATCATAAGTTTAAGGATAAAACAAAACTATCTTTTACTGAAATAAAGAAATATACTGGTTTATATCTACTCTGCTATTACTAATGTTCTATGGGACAATAAAATTCATAAACTGAAAAACTCAGGTCAATGGAACTCATGGTAACGCTAGCAGAATCTTTCCCTCAACATCAAGAAACAAAATAAGTATATATAGCAATAAATTCAAACCCAATGAGAGATTTAAAATCATTTACTATATGTTAATGATAGTAATTCAAGATTTCTGAACATCGACCGAATAAAAAAATTTCAAAAAATTGTGAATCAATACCAGCCTGCAAAATTCAAACCATGAACCAAAAATTTTTAAAAGCAAGGTTGTTTGGCTGAACCGATAAGGTATTGGTCTCCGGATGTTAGAGTTGTGGGTTCGAACTTACATCGGAACCAATGATTTTCTTTACCGCAAACTCAAATGGGGATTTTCTGAAATGAATAGCTAGAAACTTGTACAGTACAGTACAAAATCTAAAATAAAGAACAAAATCTAGGAGCTAAATTTACTATTTTTATGATTTATATAAGATATCTTTTGATATTTTATATTTTACTCGATGTACATTCACAAACTTGTAATTTAATTTAATACATCTACCTATCTACCTATCTATCTATCTATCTATCTATCTATTTATCTATCTATCTATCTATCTATCTTTCTATCTACCTATCTATCTATCTATCTATCTATCTATCTATCTAAGCTAATTGTTGGCCCCACATTAAAAAATGCACGTTTGAAATACATTGAATTTATTTAATAGAAAAAATAAATAATTTAATTTTAACGGTTTTATATAATTTAGAGGAAATATTTGTTCCTTAAAAAAATTCGTTTTTTAAGCAAAAGTTTTTTGAAGTGAAATTTTTTCTTTAATTTTTTTTTCTTCTTTTTTGGTTGATTACTTATAACAAAAGTGTTATTAAAACTAAAAAAAAAAAATAAACTTGAACTAAAACAAATAGGATAAGGAATCTCTGAGTAAATTCATGATCTCTGACTAAATTCATAACCTTTTAGGTGATGTGTTAAAGTAGCCCGTCGGATTCTTTGTACTGTAAAACTGAGTAAAGACTTTCCAAGTCTAAATATTCTTGTTGTTTGACATTAATCTGAAATTTTTGGCTTAGATTCCGCAAAAAGTAATCTTCTGAAATAAAAATAGGCGTGCAAAGAAATAAAAAAATTGCTTGAATATTGAGGTGGAGATTCTACATTTAAATCCGGCGCTAAGAAATTTTACCTAAAAATTTTCTTAACCTACGAACTTCTAACATGATGAAAAATTTTAATTTTAATGGCAATCATTTGAATATTTTGAAAATGAGATTTTCAGCAACTTCAGTTACTGTTGCTTATGGATAAAGCTACAGGTATTTTATTTCCTGGATCGTTTATTACCCACCACAGGTTAAGTAAAAAGTAATGTAACAACGTATTTCCAACATATTAGTATATTTAACGCGGAGCCAACAAAAGTTTTCGAACAATTTATTGCAGAAAAGCGCATGGGTTTGGTTCTGGTGTAATTTAGCTCCCATTTGAGCTTACAGTAAAGAAAACCATTGGTTCAGAGTTGGGTTCGAAACCACAGCTCTAGGATCCGGAGACCAAACTCCTTATCTGCTCAGCGAGACACCCATCCACCAAGTTACAAAGTAATTTTGAGATATTTTGTTTTACACCTTGTCATTCACCATGGAATAACATTGGGTTTTTGCCAGTATCCAAACCTTTTTATGTTCGAAAATATATTATAATATATATAATATAAATACGTTACTTTTAACTTCGAAAAAAATTTATTTTGCCAATTAGAATGACGATAAACCATTGATTGAATCAAATTGGGAGTGTTTGGAAGAAGCCCCAACTATAATACCAACCATGATGCCAACCATAATACCAAATGAGGAGAATCCAAGTAATTACGTGGAGAAAGTTGACATTATTGAAAGATTCATGGCGGGTATGAGGTTCGGCGAAAATTAAGATCTCGACGATAGTGTTTGGTGGCATGAAAGAGACGATGAAAACGATGATGGCGCTGATCATCAACATAATCATGATGATACTCATTATCATACTGTTGATAATCAGTATGATGGTGATGATGACAAGATTTACTACTAAGAAACGTTTTAATGACTAGATCTTCATGGGTGGTGTAATCCTGGACTTTCGTTATTGCTAGGGGTTTACTATTAAGAAACCATCTTCATAGTAAATCCCTTGCAACAAAAAACTTCCAAAAATTCCACGACCCATGAAGATCTGATCATTGAAAGATTTGTTATTATTATAATATCAAAGAGTTCTAAAACCTATGAAAAATTTTTATTTCAAAAACATCTTTTTTTTTTTTTTGATTACTCAGAATTCTTTGAAGATTTTTTATGAATTAAAAGAACATTTTCCGAGCTCTTTGATATTAGATTAATTTTTTGTGTTTTTGTTTTTAGATGTTTTATGTGGTCGTTCTTTTGGGTGATGTAAACGTGAATGTACTGATATAAGTGAATAACATGTGTTGTTGAAAATTTTAAATTATTTATACCAAGCATAATCTGAAAATTTGTTTTATTGGACAAAACTGATTTTCCTCATAATTGAACGAGTTGTCGATTGAACAAAATTTATGTCCCTCAAAATTGAAAAAGTTGTTATTTTTAAAGTTTTCTTTGATAAACACGCATTTCTAGTAAAATTTGAAAGAAAACTAGTTTTTAGATTTTGATGAAAAAGTAAACATTGATAGTAATTCTATTCATCTATATTCAAGTAAATAACGTGCATTTAACTCAAACAAACCTCTCTTGTTTTTGTAACGAAATAGTAAACTTAAACACTGTAGTTTTAAATGTTTATTGAGTACTTCTTGTTTTAAATACACAAATTTTTGTGTTAAGCCAATTTGCAAGCTCCATCTAAAGTTATATAGGTATAGATGTTTTTGATTTTACCATGCCATAATTAAATAAACAAATAAATAAATGAAGAAATGAATGAATGAATGTATAAATAAATAACAAAATAAATAAATTAATAAATAAACAAACAAATAATATACTTTATATCTAAGAAAGAAAAACTTAGAAAAAGTTAATAAATTGAACGTCAAATAACATATATAATATAAAACATTAAAAATTCTCAAAGTCAGACAAATACAGAAATTAAACTGTGGAGTAAAAAATAAAAATAAAAAATTGGGAATAAAAATATAGGGTTTTAAAAAACGAATAGGTTGCTTTATGAATATTTTGAGGAAAATTAAAGAGCATGTCTTAAGTACAGAATAACTAACTGGCAGAACAGAAGAAGGATGCATGATTACTTCCGATAACAAAACGCGAACATTGAGATGGTTATGCTTTAAATAGATTCAAATTTCTTCCAAGATTTTGCATATTCTTCACGAAGGTATATTGCTTATGTTGTTTATACCACAGTGGATAATGATATACTTACTGCATTGTTAAAATGACTGTTCTTAATTCTCCAATATATGTTTTCCAATTTATCACCAACAATCCTCGGATTAAAAAAATCGCTACACAACTTATGAACAGAAGGTTACCGATTTAACCCTTTGAATATAAAATCAGCAAAAACAACAACTTCTGCTTTGCTTTTTTTCCACAAGGATTTGGTGTTCCAACACCCAACCAGTCTTGCTTTAGCGGAGACACTTTAGGTACTTTAATTAGTCTAGAATACCAAAATAATACTTTTGAAGTCATTTTCCCTTAGTTTTTCTGTGAAATCTTTTTTTTAGGATTGTACATTATTTCCCTCTAGCAACGGGAAAGAAGATGCTTATATCGTTGGTGGATTTTAGTATTACTTATGTATTTATTTACTTAATTTCAAGTTTTAAGTTAGTGATTTGTTGATATTTTATTTTTTTAGGGATATATATCTTTGTCTGCTTTTTTCTGAAAACACTGTTTTAGCACGCCAGCCATGATGCCTTAGGAATACAATGCGATTTTGAGTTGAAACTTTCAGGAGTTTTTCATTGAACATAGTTGTGTGATTTAAATGGAAAAAAATTTGAACTTTTTCTTTCAATTTTTTCTTATATACCAACAAAATATTTCATGTAAACTTTGACCGTGTGGTGACAAAAATAAAAATAAGTTATTAAAAAATGAACTCATAAAAATCACTCATATACTTTTTACTAACTGCTATATAAAAGATCTTAATTATTGCTTTTGTGGATCTTTAGATTTTTTGGCCGGTGCAAACTTGTTTTCCAACCTAATTTAAAAATTTTTTTATGTTTACTATGGTTACTCACACGCGCAGTATTTATTTAATTTAACCCCGTGCTCAAGCTCATTAAACGCCCTTGTTTCAATTATTTCAGAGGTAATTCCTATCTCGACAAGTAACCCTTCATATTTTCTATTATATTGTTATTTCAAATCCTTGAGACGCTTCACCTTAATTATTTTACACCATTTCAAACCCGACAAGTGCTTTTATATTGTTCATTTTTAACCCGTTTTCAAGTTCAAAAAACACTAGTACATTATTTATTGTCGAACATTTGATTAAAATACAAGAATATCAATCATAAATTAGTTGCAGTTCTGTGTTAAACTTGCTCGCAAAAAACTAAATCTGCTTTCCAGAATTAGGACAATTGCTTGCATAATGCAATTATCGAGTTCTCTCTAATGCCCGTTGCAGGTTCTTAGCTCTTCTACGTATAAATTATTAGTCATAGTTTCTTTTTCAGTTCGTAGGACCATCATGTTTGTTTGAGGTAATCATCCAAACATTTTTTTCTGTCTTTTTGATGCTTTATCATTTTACTAAAGAAAACTATAGGACATGCTCCAAAAAAAATGTGTTCAACCTACTGAATAGAGGTATAAGTATTTGTTTTAAAATTTTGGGAAGGTGTTGAGATTCAATCTTAATATATAGCAAATTGTCGCTTTGCTTTTTAATTTGTCGATAAAAGTTAGCTATATATAAACTAACTTCAGTTACTATTTGCAATCCAATTTTTATAAAAACCTCAATTATATTGTTTTTATTCTCGTCTGCTCGATGTACGTTTTTATTACGTAAAAAAAAAAAGACCATCATTATCTATTTTTAACGCTGTGGCTTTTACTCATTTCTTTTTAGCTGCATCAGCCAGCTTTTTAAGTTGGGAAAATTCTCCAAAAGCATTTTATTGAGATAAAAATTTTCATATTTCTTTTGTTTCTAACATTTAATGCTGCGCATAATCTTGGTAAATATTTAAGTGACTTTACGAATATTTGCAAGAAATTCCAACTCGAGTTACACATCAAGTTTTCTGAAACAAACGCTTGTTTACTCCCAGGGGCAAACTTTAGGTTTACCTTTTGGTTTTAGAGCTTTAGAATTTTAAAAATGAAGATTTAGTTCCTATTCAAACAAGAAGCATTGCTTTAGAACTTCGTCTTAAAATATAATGGCCATGAATGTAGATAGGAGTTCTGAAAAGCGTTTTTATTGTTTTATTTTATTGTTTTTTTTGTGATTATTGTTAAAAATTTCAAATAAACATATTCCAAATCTGGCATGGAATTTTGCTTTTTTAAATTATATTTTGAGATATATCCTATGATAAAATTTTAAAGGCATTTCATCCTTTCCCTAAAATTTACACACTTCAAACACCCTCCATGGACAAGAAAATCATTTTTACCGTTTCACTGGATCGATTCAGGATTTTCTTTCAATTTTGGTTTCAGTTTTCGATTTAGAAGTGGAAACAATAAAAACTCAATTTTTTTTGGTTGCGTTTAAAATGCTCTTTTTTTTTTTTTTATTTTCATTAGATTATAAAGGGTTATCCGTTTTACATGAAAATTTTCAGGGTAAACAACAAAATTTTCAGGGTAAACAACAAAATTTTCAGGGTAAACAACAAAATTTTCAGGGTAAACAACAACACTCACATGACTACAAACAATTATTGTGGGAATTGAGAATCTCATACTTTCATGGAAGAGAAAACCAAACAAATTTTTATAACTTTGTTAGCTTATATTGAGTTCTCTTAAAAAGAAAATGATAAGTATGAGAACAAGGGGAAAGGTTCCAAAAAGAAGGTTTGAAAGGAAATAGTGGAAAGTACGTTTGCAATTTGAGCTTTCCAATTTAGGTTTTCGTCAATCAATATACCAAGAAACTTTGTTACTAATCTTTTTTAATAATTACGTTATCTAAGTTTAAATTCTTGAAATCATTTGTGATGGAATTTTTATTTTTGCTATGAAAAAGGAGAAAATTTTTTTTGACGATTAAAGATAATTTATTCGACTTAATCGGCTCATAAACATTTAAATATAGAGTTTTATAAAAGAGTTTTATAGCAGAACCGTCGAGTGTGGATCTTGAATAGGAGAATGTACCCGTAATTTTTTATTATTTATGAAATGGTAAATATTTTTACTATTATGATTGTTGTTATCAATATTATTATTATTATAAATTCCACTTTCCAAATGTTTCCATTAAAACTGCAATATTTGAGACGTCAATTTCAAAAGAGGAGGATGGTCGCTCAGGATATCGCATATTGTTGACACTGAAATATTGTGTGATTTGTTTTCTTCAATACTTGCCTGTCTAGGATACGCTTCAAAATTATGAATATAGCTCAACCAGTGATAATTACAGTAATACAATAAAATAATAGAATAACTACGATAAAATAACATTGGTAATGATTGAACGGTATTCCACTGCATTTTGGCATGAAAACAGAAAATTTTTTGATGCAAATGTGATGAACAGGTCATGCAAAGGTTATCTTTTTTTGAAATAAAAACCCATCAAAAGCAAATTTTTATCAATATTTGCATTGTAAAATACCCACATACCTTAATTTTTACAAAACTTCGATCGTAGGAATAAAATATGCAAAGCGAGTAATGCGAAGCAAAATATGCATTACATTGAATTCCTTGTTTAAGGCGCCAGTAAATATTTAAAAAATATATTTATCTCAAAAATAATTATTTAGAATCAGAAGTCAAGAGTTATAATGCATCGAGCATTATCAGAAAAGGGTCGTCGAAACCATAACCTGGAAAATTAGAATATAGCTAGCTTTAGAAGACATTTCTCAATCTTTTTAGTTTTTGGTATTTGGGCTTTTTGTTATATTAAAAACAAGAAAATAAAGTTAATAAGACTTGTTTGTGTTTACATCTTTTCGTTTGAGTTTGCTGAAAAGGCCTGTTTTTGGTTTATTAATAAAAATTTCTTGGAAAAGTTAATTTAGGTGGAATTTTTAGAAAATGTTTCTGTCACATAGATAAGAGCAACAATAGCATAAAGTCTCAATTTAAGGTCTATATAAATTTATATACATTTAGTTCACGAGAATGACAATTCGCCATATGCAGTGCAAGAAAATACTTAATGCCCAGAATGCAAGAACAATATATATTGTTGTTTATCATCCCAGTTTATATTTAAATTTTTACGGGATGATCAAATCTTTCCGCCAATAAATTATTATTTTTTATAATCAAATTCCACACAACTTGGTTAGATTACGGTCCTCTCTTCCGCAAGATATGGTGCTAGCCGGTCTTGATACATTTACTTGGGATTTTCCAGAAATAGAAACTCGAAGCTGAATTTTAAGAAAAAGTCCCTTAGTACTTGAACTTAATTCCAAGGTTAAGTTGAGATGAATTATAAACAGACAAAAATCTATACCGAAAAAATTATATCAGATTTGATAATCTATGATTTGTTTCAAGGTTTGATGAAAAATGCTTTTTTTGCTTATAATATGAATTAAGACATAAAATGTTCACACCATAATCAAAAAGTTTAATTCAAATAGTTTAAAATAGAAATTTTTTTTCGAAAAGATTATTCTTCTAAATCTTTAAAAGCTTGTAAATATTTATTTAAATAATTTACATTCAAGCCAGGTAGTACAGACTTATTCTTACGGTTAAAAGCTTACAAAATCAGTAGAAAGGATTTGTATCAAATTACGTGAGCGATTTTTAGAATACAGCTTTACTTTTTTGAACAAAGTGTAACCGGTGATTTGAATAAGGTTCTTATATGAATCATGTTTAATATGTTTTAATTATGATAATAGTTTGATATCCACAGTAGTTTGAAGCTACTGCAAAGCTAAACATGACTGTTTTTAAAAGCAAAACGGATAACTTTATTTAATCCTCTTTTGTAATTTTTAAACTTATAAGCAAGAGGATAAGATATGCTATTTTTTAAACGCGGTTTAAAGTGTTTAGAGATTCTCCAACTATTACAAGTATATGGAATATTTATATTAGGGTTACAGTAAAAAAAAACTCATTGTTTAATAAGATCATGCCATTCTTTGACTATAACTTGAGGTTTTTGCAGCATGTTTTCCCAGTGTTCCAGTTCCTTGCCACGTGAACAAAGATTTCCACCCAGTATGAATGAACCTAATGAACGATCAGTCTTCATACCACCAATGTGCTGAAATATTTCGAAAGTTATACAAGAAGCATCTAAGTAACTGGGGTCTACTTTGAAGTCCATCGTTTGGTTGAAAAATGGCTCGTAAGAGTTTTTATATATAGTAGTTTTTTTTACCTTGTGAATCTTGTTTAACACTAAGTAAGTTGCTTTCACGTACGAATCTAAATAAATATAATATTAAATTTTTTAAATTGCTTTTGCGTACGAGTACGTGTACGAGTCGAATCAAACAGAACTTTAAGAAAGTTATTATATATATATATTTTTTTTACAACAAACATTTAATACCATCACTGAATAATATTCTGTTAAGATTTTCTTTACCCAAGGAAATGATAAAGTTCACCTGGAGCAATCTTGCTCAATATCTTTTTTCTAAGGAAGTTAAGGTCGATACAATCGTAATATGAAGGAGTGATATTTAAGGCCAAACGTTTTATGCGAAATTCAAACATTTAGCCTATATATAAAGCGAAAACTTTCACCTATTATGAGGGACAATATTTAAATAAATTTTCACCTGGTGCAGGATCACCATGCTCTTCTCCAAGTTGCAAACCGCGTATGATATTTACTGCCACTTTATTCATACCAGGGAAATGTGTCAATCCAATCTGTAAACGTCCGCTGCTACAACATATCTAAAATTAAAACAGTATAAGTTATGTATAAAAACGTCTCGTGTTGTGGCTCTTCAATTACGTGGGTCCTCAAATAACTCCTTTGACAAAATTTCTTAGATTTTTATTGCTCAAAAGTTGCAGCTATGAATTAAATTGGTGCTGGAATTAAAAACACCACAAGCAACCTATTGTAGTGGGACGTGGCTATAAAATAAGTTTTTCAAAAAAGTTTTTTTGTTATTAATTTATACATATGTAATATTAAAGATATTATATTTAAAGGAACTAATAATTTTATAAGCTTACTCACCTGTGAAAACTTGTCAACGTCTCTCGAAACCTCTGTAACCATTGTGGCGTTTAGGCCATCAAGTGGATACAATATATGACCTATAGTATTCTGCCGCATAAACCTATCAACATCAAACACTGTAATTCTCAAAGTTCTCTCAATTAATAATGCGTAAGACATGGCGAAAATAAATGTTTCCTTAAAAACCGGGTTCCGTGTCTTTCTTTTCATTTTATACTGTAAATACCTCTTTTCATCGGGTAATAGATACAGTCTGATAAAAGGATCACATGATATCGATGGTTGGAGAGTCCGGTTACGTCCTAGTAAATTCAAAATTTTATCAAGAGAAATAATTAGTCTTTCAGACTCTGCTTCATACTCCAGCGAAAAATACACGCGGCCATTGTTGTCTGGTGGCAGTTCGTCGCTTTCAGGCTCGTTCTCTTCATTTTTTTGATATAAAGAGGGCAAGAGTGACCCTATTTCCGAATCAACAATAGTATAATCCTGCACATCACCTGAAGATTGATGTAGTTTTTTATCTAATATATAAGATCCATCATTACCATCTGATGTCCTTGAGAAAGACTGCTTAATGTTTGGTTGGGGAAGTGTGAACTTTATTGTGTTGATGGTTATATCGGGGATTTTCGTTTTAACTACTTGATGAGACGGAATTGTTGTTTCTGAAAGACGTTTAAAGCGACGTATTTCTGCTCTCTTCTTCCAATGATAGAACCACACGAGAAAGCATATTGTGAATATAACTATAAAAGCTATGCTGAAACCGCCTATTACGTACATTTAACCTGAAAAAAAAGAGTTGAAAATAAAATGAATATTACTACTGCAAGATATAGTATGAAACCTCAAACTCTAACCCAGAAAAAACGTGTGAATACCTACTTGTTATTATTACCACGGTACCTAAAGTGAAAGCTGAATATCTCACATTTATATCTTGATAAATACAAAAAAAACGCTCTTATATTTTAAAACATTTTTTAAACGTTTACGATCATGAAAAACTCATAATAAACGCACATTACGCTAATATAATCTTAGAATCTTTTCAGATGTTTGGCCGTAGGGTTGGCAATTTTGGGAACTAATATATATCGAAGCAAAAGCTAACTAACTATATGAACAATGGTGTTTTTTAAAAACCTACCATAAAGTACTTAAGAAAGTAGTGGGCTTACAATGGATCCAAATTTGTAGAGGTGATGATCCCGGTATTGATTAATATGCTTTACTAATATTTAAAAAAATTGATAATGAAAACAAATATTTATGCGTAAATTTATTTCTATTGACCCATTGTTGCAAGCCCTAAATTTATTTGTATTTGGAAAATTACCTTCGCCTCGTTGTAATTCTCGTCTATTTTTACACCACTCATTTACTTAAATCTAAAATACCAAACGTTGCATTTTATCTTCCTGGAATCATACTTAGTTATTTACATTAAAATTTTATACGGTTGGTTTATTAATACGTTCGTTTAATAATTCTTTTGGAAAATGGAATACTTTTGAGGATTTTACCTTTTAATGCAAAATAACATAATTAGCTTTGATAATTCTACAGAGATTATTTTGAAACACAATAAGAAAAGTTTAGTAAAAATGATTATTTGATATCTTTACCTGGCACAGCGTAAAAACACAAGTTTTAAAGGCTTGGTTATCTTTTTTTCATAAAAAATTCTTTCACTCTTTGGTTCTTTTTTCTTTATCAAATTAGTTGTTTTGAAAAATGAAAGATTTTTTATTTATGACCATTATATGATTAATTAATTAATTAATAAAGGATTTTTAATGAAAATTATTCTAATTTAAAATAATTACCAAATTTTTAAATTACGATTATAAACACTAATTAAAAAAAATCTTTCGTAGAAGACCTATAATAAAGTGAAAAAAAAAATCAAAAAAATAAAGTATGGGTTTCTTACTCTTTCCAAAACTATCATGGGATTTTATAGCACTTCTGAGCATTATAAAAATTTAAAATGGTAGTTGTATATCAGGCTAAATTAAGTTATGCCGGTATTAATTGAACTAAGAGGCTGTTTAAAAGGGATAAAAACTGGTCCGTCTTGCTGGTATTGAAATCGCCGCAATACACAGTAGTAAAACATAACAGCATGTTTATTTTCAGTTCTCTTTTTCAATAAACAAAACACTGTTTTCCAGATGACATAATTCGAGTGTCGTGTGAGTAATAAAAACACTACTAACGCAACTATTTTTTACACGATTGTAAATTACTTGATATTTATTTGAAAAGAAATTTTTAACAGTATTTAAAAAGTTCTAACTAGCGATGTCAATCGCAAGGTCCGCACTCCTGAAATATTCCACGGTAAAAAAATATTTTCAAATGGGGACAGTTTTTGCGCAAATCAAGGGGTTCAATTAATTTCTTTTTAAGCGACGAGTTGGATTATGGGGCTTGGAATCTAGTTTCATTTTTTTTTCTAAATTCGAAAGAGCGTGAGGGCGTGCAATGATTCTCTTACGTCCTTGAAAACTTGAGTGTAGATGTCGTAGAGCTGTTTTTAAAATTTTAAATCTTAAAAAAAAAGTAATTTATTCTAATTTTTACAACTTCGTAAAAGATGCAGGAATAACTTTCTGGTAAGGTAACATAATGCTTTTAATTTTTTTTGCATTTGGTAGTCTCAAAAAAGAGCTTGTGTTAATTTAGTGATTTTTTATTTCAAAACGGGGGGATAAACAAGAGTCGAGTCTTTACCTTTTTTAAATATGCAGTAGATTTTTTTAACTACAGCTAGTATAACTTATGAGGATTTTTTTCTAGAGAATTGTACAGTAAAGTTAAAAAGTTTGAAATTTTATAACTTTTACTATATAAAACTATTTTTCATTCTTTTTTTTTTTTTCGTTAAAATATTAGGAATATTTGGATTAAAAACATGGTCATAACTAAAATTGTGGCCATCCATGCCCCAAGCAAAGGCTGATAGGTTTGATTTTTTTTGTATTATGTGTATATATTATTATATATTTGTATATATATAACACTTGTTAAAGTTCGAAAAAGCTGCATTTTTTTTCAGTCCAAAGTTATGCGCTATCTGTCGTCATCCCTTATCAAGATTTTTAAAGTTGTTTTTAATGTATATGTGACTTGTGGGAAATCAAGGGTTATTAACAAGGAATTTTTAGTTATGAGCAATTGCTTGTTTGTACATGACTAGCATTACTTTAAAATTTCTGTTATTAGGTATTATATTTTTTTTAAGTTTTTCCTTATGGAGAGAAACTTTTCTGTTTACAAATTAATAAAATTTGCATTCTTTGGATCCCTGAAAAGTAAGGAAGATTTTGTGACAATGAAATGAAGAATTTATAAAATTTTTATATCATTTAATTACAAATTTTATAATAATTTGATTTGCTATTATAAACCCCTAATCATTATTAATCTTGGTATATATATCTTCATTTATATTTTCATTTAAAAAAATGGCACACAAGTATTATAAATATTTACAACATGCCGAATAGTAAATATTTGATTGATACATTATGCTACAATATTTTTTTGATATGAATTTTTCTCACTTTGGTGTATAAAAAATGCTGACAAAATATCAAAAAATAATGCAACCACTGGGTGTTCATTTAAAAAATTGAAGTGATAATATATATTTGTTGATTATATATTGCCGATATTTTGCATTACTTGTCTTCCTCTTTACTTGCTTTGTATTGCATGTATCTCTTTTTTCTAATTCTTAGGACTATTTCTTTAAACATCACTCGTTAACCATGGATACCACTTCCATTACATATATCTTATTATTAAATTGGATAAGAATAATGGAAGTAATTAGAAAAATTAAAAAGACGTGACACATCGTTGCTTCATGATAAGAGTAATTGAGGCAGGTAACAATGGAAATGGATGCAAAAAATTACCAAATTAAAAACTTAAATGCAAAAAATATTAATTCTACTGAAAAAATTACTCAAGAAGTTCAGGAAAAAACCAGGATAGAAAAATTACTAAAATATTACAAAAGTAAATGTAATACTGAAATTCCTAGTGAAATAGAGGTGAAGGACATGAAACACAAAGAAATGCTCAAATAAGTGCACTCAAACAAGAAAAACCTGATTTTCAAATGCTGCTTGAATCCAGGTATGTTGATGAAGTTCGAGAGCTGTACTTTAACCTTTTGAATATGGGTGTTGGCAGAAAGAAGCTAACGGAAATAATAAAAACCGTGATTGAAAATTTAGCACCAAATAAAATAGACCAAAAGCTTCCATCAGAATCTCTTTTATCAATGCTATGTGTTGCTATGTGTTATATCATGCTATAAAAATATATTAAAAATTATTTTATGATAATGTACAACGCAAATATTTTAATATTACATGTGTTTGATATCCAAGTGTTTTTAGTATTTAAGTAATTCAGAGGTGAATGATATTTAAATTGTTTTGTTTTATGTTAACTTTGGTTTTCAAAGAAATCTTCAAATTAAGGAAAAGGTTGTTAGAAATTTATGGTTTTGATTCCTTTTTCTTTTTTTTTTACTAATGACACATTCAACAAAAAATCTTGAAAATTATGCAATATTATTAACAAATTTTAGATCAGTCTGCTTTTATTCTTATATTCTAAAATCAATGTTAAAAAATAAATTTTTTTTATTTTGGTGGTAATAAAATAATCTTAAGGAGTTTTGACGTAAAACTACATTCTAAGTTAGGTAACACCACCACTTCAAAAGCCTCGAAAACTAGATATATTCTATGTAACAATTATTTTTTAAGAAATTAGTTTTTAAATAGGGTGGATTTTTTTCTGAGGATCTTTTTCCGGCTTTACACTTGAAGTTTAATTTTAAAAGTGGAACGTCTGGACAATCAATAAAGCTTTTCACCAAAATAGAAAGCATAATGTTGTTATCTGATTCTGAGATCAATATTTCATATATTCTAAGAAAAATAAAAACATTTTTCGAAATTTTTGGGAATATGTGGAATATA
>JAUZNK010034661.1:0-18217 GCA_035046665.1 Euphysa ruthae
ATATATACGTCAAAAACGTAGTATTTTTTTGTTGAAAATAATAATTTTTTATATCGAAATAGTTATTATTCAAACAGGAGCTTTTATTTCTTAAAAAAATTTGTGTAATAAAATCTACTTGTAGTCCGGAATCTTTTAAAATAATAAATATCAGTTTGGAATTGCGGACGAATTTAATAATATATAAATGAATGAATTAGAACTTAATATTCTCTTGATAGCATTTAAACAGAGGCTGAAATAATTACAAGAATTTCAATTTAATAATAATAATAATAATAACAATTTCTTAAAACTATTTTTCATGCTAAAAAATTTCGCCACCATACTCATAAAAATTTTACCTATAAACCCAGTTCCAAGAATAACAACATCTTTGCCTTTGCATGAATTATCTAAAAAAAAATTAAAAATATAAACATTTATGGATATCAGCATATGTAAAATGTTTTCAAATGCAAAGAGGAAAATTATAGTAAAATTTTTAGGTTCTCAGACCCTGTGCCCAAAATATTTTCAAATGGACACTTTTTGTGCAAATCAGGGGGTTTAATCAATTTCTTTAAAGTATATTTTAACCCCTACAAACAGTTACTTTTGTTCCCGCTTCCATATCAAATAGGTTGAGTGACTTTGAGAAGGAAATTTATGAAATTTGACATTTCAAACAGTCATGAAAAAATAACTGCTATTGAGACAAATCAGACTTTTTTGGAAATCACATAATATAATCTTTCATTTGATATCCAAAGATTTGTCGTTTTAAAAAAAAGACTTGGCATCTATCAGAAATAATATTTTAAGCACAATACAAATATTACAAGAATTGAAACGTAGTTTTATAAGAAAAACTGAAAAATATCCTTTTCAAAAAAAACTTTTCATGTGAGGAAACTAGACTTGAAATAACTTTCAAAACGACTGAAAAATAATTAGAAAGATTTTTTCTTACATCAAACATACCTTGATCAAACATACCTTGATAAAACACACCTCATCATCATTTTAAAGCTGAAATAAATGTTTCAAAGGCCAACCACTGAACCCAATAAGATTTTAAAATAACCAACAGGAAAAAAATGATATTTCGTAGATACTAACTACATTGATTAGACCTATCTCCATGATTAAAAATGTCATTGAAAAATAAAAACAAAAAGCATAACATACCAATAGCATTAGCATCATCTGGTGTTCGCAAATAAAACATATTTTTCAAGTTGTTTCCTGGCACGTTGAGTACCCGAGGTTTGCCACCAGTGGCAATATAAACTTTACTATAGGTTTGTTTCGATCCATCCGCAAAACTAACATATTTTTCATCAGTGTTGAGAGAAACAGCCTATTAGTATACATTACTTTAAATAACAAAGTTATTGCTTTTACAGAATATTAGGCAGCTGTATCTTATTAACATAACACATTTTTAGTATTATTGCTCTTAAACAACTTTATTATCAACAGCGATCGCTCGCGTTTGCATAGAGCTCGGGAGAATTACCTTTACCTGAGTCTTTAATAGCTCGTGTTAATTTATTGCTAGAAAAAATAATATATTTAAATATATTTATAATCAATTAATATATTTATATATTAAATATATTTAAGTGATCATCAACGAGTAGATTTCACTGCTTTCTTCTATCATTTTTATGACAACCAGTTTTAGGAAAAATTATCATGTTTAAAACCCGGATGGGTAGAGACAAATATTTTTTTGCAAAATATACTCCCTCACAGCAAAAAAATGGATACTACTATTTATTTTGCTACTTTTAATTTTTATATTTTGATGTACACTTTACTGGCCCTTATTTACTGTATTTTTAGATATTTAATGCTAGTTATAATAATCCCAGGGTGATTCTTCATAACGAAAACAAATTTAAAAAAAAATAAAACTATTTTCATATAATAAATAATCTTATTTAGAAAGATATAAACTTCCTGCCATAAATATTTATATTTCAGTTTATATTTTAAGTAGGTTTTAAACACTGTAAGTATATAAATATATTTGAATAGCATTGAATAATTAACTCTTGTCCTCAGGTTTATTTTAAATTCCATTGTAGTTCTACCGTTTCTCATTGTTTTTCTGATTGTTTGTTTTTTTAGTTTCTATTGTTCTTTCCATTGCTGATTCATTTATTTAAAATTACTGCTCATTTCTCAGAAGTATGGCTTGTTTACACAGTGCAGAAGAATTGGATTTCAAAAACAGGATGAATAAAGACCAATATATTAAAAGATTATTTTGTTTTAAACAAGCTAAAATATGCATACATATCTACGTGATGAAAAAAAAAAGCATTAAAAAAGATATATAAATTTGTTTTCAGTTTGGCTAAGGAACTTCGACATTCGTTTTTACACTTTTATATCGCCAACTGATATGTAAAGTTATGATAAGACTTGGTTGATATTTTTGCTGAATATTATGAGTATGATGTTAACCTTACAGCTGATGTTTTAATTATCTGAAAAATATGTGTACTTATTCATTCTACTTTTAAATTATTTTTTGAGAAATTATTTGTCACTTATTGTTTCAATTCGTTGGTTGGCAGAAATTTTGTTTTGATGAAAATATTGGTTGATTAAAATATTGTTTTGAAGAAATATATGCAATATTTAACGAAAAATATTTCGGCCCTAGCAGACAAGCAAAGACTTAGAAATGCACCATTTGAATTTCAGCTCAGTACTGGTGTTTGGGGTTCACCATTTGAACGTCCCCCAGCTTGTTCTGCTCAGGAATAAACAGTGCAACTATCGGAATCTATGCAATAAATGTACAATACTTTCGTAAAAAAAAGTATATCACCATTTTTAGACGTGCGCAATCGGCTTACGCGATGTCCAAGTACTTGGAAGTTCTAGCTATGCCATAACAGAACACCATATTGTCGAGCAATAACACTTGTGCTATTAACTACTCAGGAGGTTGTTTACTTATGGCAAGGCCTGATATATATATATATATATATACATATTAATACATTATATATATATATATATATTTAACCAAAAAAATATTTACATTATTAACGCTTTAAACATTTTTTTATTTTTCCACAACTAAATTCTTCAAATGACTTTTCCTTTTAAAAAAAGTTGTCATAAATAAGATAAAAATGACAAAATTAAATACAGTTTCAGAAAAAAAGAATGGTCTCTCCAAAAATACTTACTTAGCGTCCCATTAAACTAGGGGTCTTATACAGTAGAAACAATCCAGAACCATAGTTTTAACCACAAAATATCAAAAAGGGTAGGCTAAATCTTTGAAATTGTTTATTTAGGAAGGGTTTATAAATTTTCAGAGTAGCGAGATCAAGTTCAGGGGAGACCTATATTTTTAGAAGCGGAGAGAGAGTTTCTGCAATATCTGTGACGAATTTGCAAATTTTTCATTATAACCGTTTATCAATAATGATAAATTGTTTCCTAATTTGATTTACCTGCATTAGAAAGATGGTATTATTACAAAGAGCATGTAAAAGCCTTTTAATACTACTTTTTCTCATGTTTTTTAATCTAGCGCTTCGTTTGGTTGAATGGAATGTGTATAACAACACCACACTGTACAGGAATACCAAATTACTTTGTTCAATTGTGGTTATTCACATTAATTTGATTCCGGTGGTAGTATATATGGTCATAGTTAATTCTTTAAGTGCCAAGTTTTTTTTTTGGGCGGTACAGAAAAATAACAGGTTAATTTGAAAGAAAATTTTTACCAAACATTTTTAACTGCCTGCTGCTTGTATGTATTATTTGGGTAGTTTTAGGCATATAAAACGGAAATCTAGACCAATGAACATAAAATCAAGGAAGAGCTTATTACAATTTAATACACTTTAACTGTGTGAAATTGCTTGAAACAAGGAATAGGAACACACCAATATGTGGTATCTTTTCTCAAATCACCTTTTGTGCAAACAACACATCTTTTTTGAACTTTGGCTTTTGTAGCTGGAACTTTAGACAAAATATGTCTCTCAACTAACATATTGGGTTTTCGGTGTTACTTGGTCGACCACTTCAAAAACATCTTTCATAACCAACAAACGTGTGAAACGCTATGGCATATTCCATCAGTTTCATTCGGAACTGAAGAGCTTTTAATTTGCCTCCTTTCAGAAGATGCACAAAATGGGTAACAACAGATTATTACTCAAAACAACCCAGAAATTAGTCAGTAATAATAAAAAACATTTTGGAGATTGTTTGCAGTTTTTAAAAAACACTGCTTTCTATATTTTGGCCGATAACTCCAAATAAGGCAAGGTTTGACCTTTGATGTTTTTTAATGTAAATTTTAAATATATTTTTAACATGTTTCAGAACAACTCCAATACTTTACATCAATTTTCTTTTATAAAAAATTGCTTAGAAGTTGATATTTTTAGCAGATATTTGTAATTTTCCATAGTTTATCAGCCATTTTGATTTTGTGACATCATTTTCGTAATTTTTTTGTTTTTTTTTTTTTGCAGAAAAATGTTCCTTAATCATTCTTGTTTCAGAAACTATGTAATTTGTTTATGTTTAAATCAACAGATTATTATTCAAAACAACACAGAGATTACTCAGTAATAATATAAACTTTTTAGAGATTGTTCGCAGTTTTTGCAAAAGCACTGATTTCTATATTTTGGCCGATAACTCCAAATAAGGCAAAGTTTGATCTTTGATGTTTTTTAATGTAAATTTTAAATATACTTTCTAGCATGTTTCAGAATAATACCAATACTTTACATTTATTGTCTTGTATAAAAACTGCTTAGAAGTTGATATTTTTAGGAAATATTTGTAATTTTCCGTATTTTATCAGCCATTTTGGATTTTATGACATCATTTTTGGACTTTTTTCTTCAGAAAGATATTCATTCTAGTTTCAGAAACTATATACTATCTTTATGTTTAAATCAACAGATTATCACTCAAACACCCCTAGAAATTAGTATGTAAAATAGGCTTCAATTTGAAAGAGTTACGCCATTATAAATTAAGTTATTAAGTAAGTATTTATTCTGCCACAAACAAATATACATATGCTATGAAAATTACAAGACAAAATAATAGACAAAAAAACAAGGATAAAAATTAAAATAAAAAATAAATGGTGGCAAAGATAGGCACAAAAATTTTCTGTCACAACAATAGTTCCATTGTGGTCAGATTATATATCACACACAAAAACATAGAGATTAAATTCAGCCAAAGCATAGTACAAAAAATTATAGTCTATATTTATTCGGTCTGCAAACTATATCCAGAGAGATAAAAAATGTTTTAAAACATTATAGTTTGTGATTGAATTTATTTCATTAGAAAGGCTGTTCCATATAAAGGGGCCTTTTGATGACAAACAATTTTTTCCCATGGTAGATCTTCTTAAGAGTGTATCTAAACTTAGATGACTGTTGCGTAGCACCAATATGGGCACGAACAATTTTAGCTAGTTTGCAATCAGCTGGGAATGTGGTAGTCCTAATAGATAGATTTATTGTGTGGTCACAAAACATCCGTTATTAAAAAACATGGAAGATATTTCATTAAATCCTGGTGACTTACTAAACCATAAATCATTATGTTTTTAACTACATCTTCAATGACCCTTGAGAATTTAAATTCCTTCGAAACGTTCGTTTGGCCATAAAAATAAGGATTATTTGAATATTATGTAAACGTTTGATGCTCTTGGAAAGACATTTAAAGATTGAAAGATTTCCAAAAAACTTTTTAAAAGCAGCAATTTGAAAATGATCGAAAACGAAACTCTCTTTTAACAAAAATTAGATTGTGAAGATGGGTTTTATACCTTTCAAAGTTTTCCAAAGATTTTATAGATCTGCCTATATTTTCATTAAGCATTTTGGATGCATATTTTTTGTTCGTTTAAATTGTTTATACAATTTATGTTTTATAGCTTTTTTTTCAGCAGCTTCTTTATCAAACCACTCTTAAGAATTGTTTTTTATTTTAATTGTTTTCATGGGTATATCATCAATAGTTTGTTTAAATTTTTGTGAAAAATCTACAAAGGGCAAGTTGACATTAACTTCATTTTTCTCATTTACTAATAAGCATTTTTCTTCATGAATTCAATTCGCATTTATGAGCAAAATTTTTGTTTTAACTTTTTTTCCTATCAAAGTAATTTTAAACAACTAAGTTATACACTTTTACTTTACTTACGATAGTTTATTCTTTTATGTGATTTATATTAAAATATATTTGTCTCAATGAAACAAAAAATTTCTATGATGTTAATAATTTTTTCTTATTTGATAGTCCATTAAGGAAAATCAGACGATTACATACTACATACATGATGAATATATCAGCCATTTAAAATCACTTTAGCAATCTGCAACTGCCCAAGTAATTACCAATGTATATTGTATACAAGGAAAAACATTTGCTGAAGCATTTAAGGGTTGATATTATGTCAGCATACTAAAAACATATTACAATCTAAGAAAACAAGTGCAACTGCCTAAAGTTAAAAAATAAACGTATAATAATCAAGTACATAAAACTGTGAAGACATTCAGTAACTGTGCTCTCTAATTTTTCACACAATGCAAAAAAATCTAAAACTAACAAACAAAAAACAGTTCAAGTTAAATAAAATTTTTTTTGTTGGATAGAATGGTATTTCATGGTACTCAGACATCCTATAGTCTCTGGTAAACAAAGCAATCCACTTTAATCTTTTTATTAAAAAAGAAACTGATATATAAGATAAATTTTTACTCAAATCTTAACAAAAAAAATTTTTTATCTCAAAGAGTGCTCCTGTTAGTAATGTTCATTGCTCATAAAATTTTTTTTTTTGAAATAAAGTTAGATATTTTTGTAAATTTGTAGGCTTTAAAATTTATGCTCACATAGACACTTTATTATGAAAAAAAAAAAAAAACGCCTCAAGTCAATAGCGGTTGTTCGCTTATCACTAAATCATTTATTATGGCCTAATCTCGTACAAGCTGTAGCAAGACATTTAACGCAAATTAAAAACGCTGAAGTAACAAGCAGAGATGTGTAAAATTAAAGAAAAAGAAGTGAATAAAATTCAAATTAGTTTAAATTTATGGATAAAAAAGTATAAATAAGGCCCAAAATAATTAATAAAAAAAGCAGACATTGCTTTTAACTCAAACATTCACCCTTCTCCCCAATAAAATTTCAATTTTTTCTACATAAATACATACAAAAAACAAAACCTTGATAAAATATGTTTTGCAAAAAAACCTTTTAAACTTCTAATTCCAAACTCCTATACCTCTCTTTCTTCAATATATACAGAAAAAAATTATTAAAGTTAGTATGGGCATACAACATTATGAGTTAAGTTAATGATACAGGTTTTTATCTCTGCATTTTTTCAATAAATGACTTTCCTTTTTTACTTAAGATATAGTGCCAATTAAAAAGTGAAATAGATTATAGAATTTTAATTATAATTTTGTTTTAATTTTCTAATTCCAAATCTTTAATCCAACTTCTTTTATCAGCAATCAATCTTGTTTCATAGTTTCAAAGTTTCTCATCGAAAAACATTACAAATAAAAACTTTTTGCACCATTTATTACTTAAAAACTGCTTTAGCTTGAAACATGTGGATATTTTATTGTTACTAAAAATTTTTATTTTCATTCAATATTATTGAGCCCCGAAACTTGGTAATTACCAGTTTAGAGTCTGGTAACAACAATTCACTTGACTTTGACAAGAGGTGATAAATAGTAATGAAAAGTCTAAATTTGACATAACCACTAGTATAATGTGGTAAAAAAAAAACATAATAAAAATAGTTACCGTTCTATTAAAAAGCATTTGAATATTGTTTTCTTTTAAGAATGCATTGTCTCGTAAATATAACTTTTCAGCATCTGAATTAAGCACCTACAAGAAAAAAGCCAATAAGATAATTCTTTTTGCATGGAAGACCCTATTCATAGTTGTTTTTTTTTTTTTTTTTAAAGCTTTAGAGTCTTGTTTAAGTAGAAGAATTAAAACATATTCTGAGTATTCTGAGCATTGCTAGCAAATAATGTATTCATATATTTGTTGTTTTTTTAAAAAAGCAAAAAAAAAGCAAAAAAAAAAAAAAAAAATTAATCCCAGACAAAACATGGTAACCTTTGATAATCAGAAAAAATTCAAGTTAATACATATCAAATGTTTTCTGTTTCTAATAAGTTAATATTTTTTCCACATTGTTAAATAACTTGGTTATGTTTTATGTGATTATATTCATTTCACAGAGAATGAGATTTTTAAAGCAGAAAAAATTCTAAACACCTATGTATAAAGAAGGCTTCTTTGCTGTTTTAAAGCTTAATCTGCTTATCAAGCAGAATTTTAAAATTTTCTCAGCCGATTAATGTTCAGTAAAAATTTTGCTTTCAAACAAGTTAAAGTTAAAGGGATCAAAAGGAAAAACAAATTTTCTTGAATTATTGAACAACTCAAAAGAATATCAAATACTGAGAATTTATTTTATGAAAAAAATGAATCGGTTTTAATATGATATTTTAAATTTGAGTTTATCTAAAGTTATAAGCACTTGATTGTATCTTTCATGTAAAATGTTTAGTTTTTTTGAAAATCCACCTCTGCAGAAAATTTCATTCAATAATTTCTAACAAACAAATGCCAATTATTAATTTGATTGTGATTTCATAACTACTGGATGAATATTCAGTAAAAGATATTGCAAATAATTATAAATAAAGAAATCTTTAAACTCTTATATCTTTAAAACTTGTATTTTTTATTCCTGAAATAAAAAGCACTTTTATCTTTATTTTATGCTTTTTAAAATCATGTGAATATCAATTAAACTTTATCATGTTCGCAGGATGCCTTTAAAAAAGACATTTATAGGATAAAAACATTAGCCAATAAACATGATAATTACAAGCTTGATATGATTCTCTTATATAAAAGCATACATATATTAAAAAAAATCACTTGCAGGAACACCTAAACATAAATTTAGAAAGTGACTTGAAGTTTCCAGAACAATGAGCTTGTTATAGCATTTTCTAGATTTCACACCAGGGATTTATTCTATTATGATAATAAAAATCAGGTACTACTAAAACCCAAGATAATAAAATCAGAATAACTAATTTTATTCAACAAAATGATGTCATTTTAGGAAACTCAAGGAACTAATTCACATATTTATGGGGAAGATAATTACAAAATTTTCTGTAAAGCAAAAATATCTTTAGGGCAAGTAATTTTTGTATTTTAAGGATTATAGTAAGTTGACCATACTGATTTTTTTTTTAAATTATTTTAATATTAAATTTAAATGTAATTAATAATGCTGCACAATAAAATTCAAAATTCTCAACCCAATTTAAATCTGCATTACCTCTTAGAAAAAAAGATGCACTTCAAATCATTTTTTATTTTCTTTATCAATTTGAAAATGCCTAATTTGCTACCTGTTTCAAAAATTAGATAAGATGAAAATAAAAATTTTTAAAAGATTTGGTCAGTGTTTTAACCATTTGTTTGTCTCTAATTTGAATAAATTATGCATAAACCGAAAAATAAAATCAGTTCTAAAAAAGTCAAAGTTTTTTCATCTATTTTCATATTATCATCGGCTAATACTTCTTTTCTTTCATATCAGGTTTTCTGTGGAGCATGGCAAATACCAGTTTAGTGAATAGTATGACCAGTTCACTTAGCTTGGGAATAGTTGAATGAAAAGTCTCCCAATGTGTGACTTAATGGTAATAGGAAACTTGTTGCCTATATCACAGCAATTAGTTTCGCATTAGAAAAGGCACCCAGCTATAAACTTTCCTCCCACGCTTTCATCAAATGATTAAGCACGCCTACTACACATTTATCTATTTTTAATTCTCAAAGTAAACACTGATTATCCTTGCAAATTTTGCTGCTAAAAAAGCCATTAACAAATTAATTAGTTAATTAATTAGATAATCAAACAAATGAAAAACAAGTTGGAAAATTAGGTCTGTGGTGCCAATCCCTTACATTTACGGGATAGTGATGTTTGAAATTTGGGCCAGTAGATAAATATATATACCGGATGAGCACAGTGTTTAATTGTGATGTTTACATGACTTTATTTCAATGATGTAATGTTTTTTTGTACTCTCAGATGATTGGTTTATATTATCTAATCATATATTTTATTAAAATTAATTAATAAAATTAATAAAATAATTAACTTTTATTTTGTTTTTCAAAAAACTTCCAAAAAAGTAAGACTTAGAGGCTTGGGGAGAGGCATAATAAAGATTTTTTTTTTTTTTTCAAATCATTAGTCTTTTACCTTTTAGAAAAGCCCTAATTGAACTTTTTATAAAGAATATTACTCAAGATGTTTCATTTCAAGTAAAAGAGGAAATACCTGGCACCACAAGGGTAAGAAAAAAATTGTGCATTTTATAGGGAGCTATTGGTCATCTCTTAAATGAGCAAAAAAAATGTATCATGTGCTCTGAGATCTTTGTGTAATAAAATATGGAATTAAAAGATCCTGTATAAGTTATGTTAGCTGGGGCCTCTGAATGATTTGGAACAAAAAAAACCTTTTTACGCATGCTAACCAGAATCACAAGTCCTTTTATAATCTAAGGCACTCTCTAATATATAATAAGTTACAAACCTTGCATTTTGATATCTGGGATTTATCTTATTTACTGGAGGAACTAGAGAATAGCCATTTTGTAAAAATGCTGTAAGAGAATTGTTTTTCTGTAATTATTTATGCATTTTTGAGTTCCACAAGGTTTACTATTACATGGCTTCCAACCAAAAAGATGAGCTATTTCATTTTAAGAGGTTAAGAGGTTGACAAGTAATTTTTTTTTTGGAAAGAGGAAAATCAATTTTGGAGGTATCTTCACATGAGAATTTACGTCAATATTCACTATCCAACATGATTACAAGAAAAATTATCCCGCATTCAAGCAGAAGTACAACAAATAAGTTTTTTTAGCTAAAGTTCACTTTGGCGCTTAAATTTAAAATAGATTTTACCCTTTCTAATTTTTAAAACCAATCTTTAAGAAACGATCCTGCAACAGACTGGTACCAGTAATGGTAGAAAAAAATATTTTAGAAATTTGCCTATAGGGGCCTATCACCAAATCACATACTATTAAAGCCAAAACTAAACTTATGAATGACTTACTTTGCTTAACTTTGGCCGATCATAAGGTAGATGTGTCTCTGTGGTAGCTATAAAAATCTCACCTATATCAAGCATAAAAAACATTTCAAATTTAACCAATTTAAAAAAATTATAACAAAATTAATAAAATTCACACAAGAATTTGCTATCAAAAAAATACTTTGAAGGTTCTTTTTTTATTTATCCATTTTTTTTTTTGAAACATATATACTTAATACCTAAAATGAGCCAAGGATCATTTAAAAATTTTGCAATGTATAAACATTATAAGTAATAAAATTACAGCGCTTATAAATAAAAATTAAATAATTTCAGTTTTATACAGTACCTTTTATTCATTTTTTTTTTTTCACATATTTTATTTATTTATTTATAATGGCGGTAGATCACCAAAAGTCAAACTTATTAAAAGATGACCACCCACAAAGAAGTGCCAGATACTTTCCTACAATAGAGCTAAAAATTAACCTGAAAGATTAAATTTTCAGTAACCAAGAAATGTTCTAATTTACACAAGGTTATCCTAATGCATTATAAATGAAACACATATAAATCACTGACAGTTCTTTTCAAAAAATAAAAGGAAAAGGAAAATTAATAACATTTTATGAAAATCAAAATTGTAAAAAAAAAAAAAGATTCCTTATTGAATAAAAAAAATCCAGAAAAGACTGGTAAAATCAAGCTAAGACTTTAAAAAAAAAATGATGAATAAAAGTATAACAACCTTCAAAACCTTCCTGACGAAGAGTTTCTGCACAAATCATGGCTGAACCTCCTAAAAAATAATAATATTTAGTTCTCACTCATTAAAAAAATGAAAGTAGACTGGATAATTATTCTTGGGCAAAAATTTTTAAATCAAAAAAAAAGTTTATCACATGGATAAATTTGAATAAAATTGTAGAAATAAATTCATACCCCCACCAATAATCAGGATGATTTCTTTATTTCTTTCACATCTTGAAATCATTGCTTTCACGCGCCTTGGGTTTTCTAGATGCTGAAAAAACAAGCTCTATTAGTAACTAATGGAAAGCAAGAAATTCAAGAAAAAATAATTGTAATCCATGACATAATCCTCATATCTTAAACTATAAAAATAATACCAAAAAAATTTCAGAGGTTTGGGAAAAATTCAACATAATAAAATTAAAGAGTAATTTTCAGGTCCAAAAAACTTCAAAAGAATTCAAAGAAATTTTATGTTAAGCTTAAAACAACTTTGCTTTGTTCCTGAAAACAAAAACCTTTGGAAGGTCGCCATATATGTTCATTAAAGATGTCTTAAAAAATTTTGGAAAAAAGTAATGAACGGATTACAATTAAATGTTGTTTTTAAGTTAAAATAACATGTTTCAGTTACGTGGGACCAAGCCTAATAAAATTTTTAAAATGACCAAAAAAAAAAAATAATCATGAAACTTGGTACATATTTAAAACAGTCCTTTCGAGCATTTCCCTTGAAAGTTTAAAATTCGACATGCTTCTTTCTGAAGTTTGAGTTTCTGAGATTCTATACATATCATTAAAAAAAATAACGGTCCTAAAACAGAACCTTACAATATCTAAAATACCTAAACTTTTGCATTAAACAAATTGCTTCCTATTTTTTAGGTAATTATTAACCAATTCTAAAATTTTAGCTTTTAAAGAATTTCATGACTACCTGTATCAAATGCTTTTGAAAGATCGATAAAGACCCCACGAACAAACTGATTTTTTTATAATTATAAATTTCTTCAGTTATTTTAGAGAAAATAGCATGTGAAATGGAGTAGCATTTTTGAAATACAAACTGTTTCTTATAGAATAAATGATTATATGCAATATGATTAAATATTCTATCATAAATAATTCTCTCAAATATTTAAAAAAAAAACTGGAAGTAAAGATGTAGGTCGATAGTTTGATGCAAAATTATGATTATCTTTTAAAACTCCTGCCAAAAATTACGAAACATCAAACAAAATTTGTTTAAAATCAAAAGCAACAAATTTCGAAAAAATTGTAAAATCTTGTTGAAAGTTTGCTAAAAAATCAACAACTTTTCTACAATCCAAAAAATCAAATCTTATGAAGAAAAAATTTCAACAAAGTTATTAGAACCGTTCTTCGGAAAACTGTCTGAAACACAAATAGATAAACTCACACATAAGAGTGAATTCACAAGTTCATTTTGCAGACTAATGTGTGAGAAGAAGCAGATATTTTGAAAACTTGATATTTATAATCATAGGAAGAAATTCTTTATATTTATCGAAAAGTAATCTATTTTCAAACGAAAGGTACTTTAGCAACATCATAAAATCTATTTTATGAAAAACCTGGAGAATCTTCAACAAAATGATAAAACACTTTTATACTCCAAAAAATATATAGTTGCTGGAACAAATCTGAATAGATGACTTTTTTTTATCCTAATATAGTGGGAATCAAGGAAAAACAAGCAATAATAAAAATGAAATAATTTGAACTTATAATTAATAAAAGTATTAAATATTCAATGAACTAATATGTTTAATTTGATATTTGATCCAGACTAAATTTCTCACAGGCAGGGTGAAGCACTGCACCAGTAAGAAATTAAAGCTCACCATCTAAATTATGTATTTAATAAAAGGGATGTCGTCTATAAATAAGGACAGATAATATTTTCTAACATTGAAAAAAATTTCACCATTTACATGTATGCATCATTCAAAAAAAAAAAAAGCGATGAAGAGATTTTAATATAATCTCAGAGATATCGTTTCTTACCAAAAAATGAGAATAACTCAGGTCTTGGGGACAGGGCCTTTAATAGGTTTTAATGTCTTAAGTTCCCCGGGCATTTAAAAAAAAGTTGAACAGGCTAAACTAAAACTTTTAAAATGTCGTTTTTAGTTCTAAAATGACCATATTTCAAGCCCTAGCGACTGGAAACAATAATAGTTTTAAACTGGAAAAAACACTACAGTATTCAAACTTCCAAACACTAAAAAATTCAGCAAAATAGGAAGATAAATAATTTTTTGGAAAAATTAATATTTCAACCAAATTTCACATGTTTTAGGGTCTTTCGACAAGTGGCCGACCATATGGGGCAAAAGATTCCCTCCATGGTCCTTACATTCAAAATTAAAAAAAATAATAATTAGCGAATTTCAATAAAATCATAGGAATGTTACTTTTAGGTTGAAAATAAACATACTTTGGGTTCTGGAGACTCGGTCTAACAACGTTTTCAAAATTACCAAAATTCTAAAATTTTCAAACACCAAATAAAATTTCAGGAAAATATCAAAAAATGAGCCTGGGGAATGAGAGCTTCCAACCTAAAATTACCATATTTTGGGTCCTGGTAACTAAGGTTGATAAAAGTTTCAAAATGCAAAAATAATCATAAATATTGTTTTGAAACACCAAATAGAATCTTGAAAATAGAAAAAGAAATATCTCGAAAATAATGAAAAAACTTCTTGTTTTGACTTGTTTCGAGGCCCAGCCACAGAGAATCAAAATTCTTGGCAGGTGGGCATATGGTTGAAATGGTTTCCCCTATAGCCCTTTAACTACAAAAAAAAATTTAAGCCAAAATGGGATTTGGATAAATCTCTAAAAGTTTTGTTTTTAGGCCAAAAATGATCATGTTTTGAATACAAAAGTGACAGAGTCCAATCATATTTTCAAAATGGCTGACATGCTAAATTTAATAGAAATCATAATTTATATATATATATAATTTAAAATTTTAGCATAATCAGAGTGTAACTTCTGGAGAAAAGTCAAAAGTGCAAATTTTTATCATTTCTGGTTCTTAAATCAAACCCAGGCCCTGGAAAGAGAATTTTCGGTAGGTGGTTTTATATATGAAAAAACTCATCAATTTCATGCAAAATAAATTAAGCTAACGAGCCAACATTGACAAAATTTTTAAAATGCTGATTTTAGGCCCAAAATAACAACCGGATTCAGGTCCAGTACTAAAAAACAAGAATTTTTTTCAAAAATGTAAAATTTCCACTTCTCTATAAATATGATCTTTACACCTTTGTGCACAAATTCAGAAAAAACTAATGAGTGTTTACTTTTAAAAAACCTATTACAGAAGGTTTGACAGAAATGGGTGATTTTATAAGTTTTTGGAATCATTGGAAATACAAAAAATCTATGAGATTTAGGAAATATTTCCACCCCAAATTTGCAATGAAATAAACCATTTTTGAATATTTTTTAAAAAAAAAGTCCGAATAATGGATTCTGAAAGAAATCAATTTGAAAAAGTTACTAATTTTACAATAAATTTATGAAACAAGGAAAGAACAAAATATGAACTTTAATTAGATTAATCTGTCAAACCAATAAGCAGATGCCTATCTATAAAGGTAAATGACAACAAAATTTGAAAAACTGAATCCCGGGTAGAATAAAATGTAACAAAATGAGAACAAACCTTTTGATCAGCAGTAACATAAACTTTATTATCTTTTATTTCAACCTTTAAATAAAACAATAGAACTGTTATAGCAGCATGAAATCTTAAATAAGTTTCTTAAATTCATCAAACTTTATTAAATATATTCAAAAATTAAAAAAAAACAAGAATGCTTACAGCATCAATTAAAATATTTCAAAAATAAATAAACAGGAGATCAGATTTTTGAGCTCACATACTCCATAAAATATTGTAGATTAGCTGTTTACTTATGTAAACAAAAAGCTGTTATTCAATTGGATCCTAAAGTTGATTTTGACAAACTAGAAGTATGCCATGAGGCAAAAGCGGTTGATGTGCTACATAAAATTTGAATGATCTTTTTTGCAGAGGGATTTTTGAACAAATTTAGATTAAAAATGGAAACCTTGTATTTATGCAGGCTATCAAGTCCTGGAAAATCTTCTATATCACCAGTAACTGTGTTGAAACATGCACCGTGCCAGGGACATCTCACTTTGCCATCTTTGAATGCTCCTGTAGCCAATGGTGCACCATAATGTGTGCATTTTGAGCTAACAGCTGAAATTTCACCTTTGTATCTTGATAATAAAATCTTACCAGGTCCCAAATCAAATTGTTTCATCCTAAAAAGTCATTATATAATTATATTATAATTTCTGACCAAAGATTAATTTAATTTTCTATAATTTAATAAATATGACAGATATATATATATATATATATATATATCAAAATAAAAGCTTTACAGGGTTAAATTACCACTGCTCTACTAACAAAAGTAACACAAAACGCAAAATTTTGAGTAAAAGCAAAAAAGACTTTCATATGCCAATAGCCTTGGTTTAAATCTTCTTTATACGATCACAAACAGTTTATTTCCATTAATGGATATGAATCTTCTCTAAAATCTATTGCATGTGGTGTTCCTCAAGGATCTTTTCGGCCCTCTGATATTCTTGATTTATATTAAGAACTTACATAAATCTGTCAAATTCTCTTCTGTTCATCACTTTGCTGATGACATAAATCTATTGCACATCAACAGATCATTACAATCCATTAGTAAAAATGTAAATTTTGATCTAAAAAATATAGTCCACTGGCTAAATGTCAACTTAATACCCTTGAATGCAGACAAAACAGAATTCATTATTTTCTCAGCATCTTGGAATCCAATAAATGATGTAATCAAGATCAAAATAAATGACCGAAAGCTCTATCCCTCTAAATTTGTAAAGTTTGGTGTTTTAACAGAATCTCATCTTTCATGGCAATAGATGAACTAATTTAACAGTATGCTATGTAAAATTAGCGGCAAATAGGAAATTATCATACCGATAAAATACTTTCAGTTCAATAATAATCTATTTCTATTATAAACTTTCGACCCTTCAGATCTGATACCTTGAAAACATTTAAAGAACTATAAATTCCTTCATTTTCACCTATGATAAAAATAAAAAATCTTCTTTTCAAGTTTGATTCTATCAACAAAAAACTTCCATCTCCATTTTCGAATTTCTTTACTGAAACTTGAATAACTCAAAAACATTAACTAGAAATTTTTATAATGGGAAACATTATGTTCCATCCTATAAAATGCAAAAAAGTATGGTATTTATCATTTATCAATGCATCTGCGATTGGAATAAATCTCTTGTTTCTTTTGTAAATGAATTTGAAAATTTAATAATTTTAAGATCAACGTTTTTAAATTTTAACACTCCTTTCCCCATTTAAAACAATATCAATTCAAAAAGATTGTCATTAAAGTCTATTTAATCTTTGACTTTAGTTTTTCAGACTAATATTCTCTTCTTTTCTTTCTCTCTCTCCTTTTATTTTGTCTGGTTATTAGCACTTTTTGCATGAACTTTATAGCATTTTGTCAAGAACTATCAATTGGTGTCACTCCTTTGACCAGTTTTTCTGTATGAGTGGCTCCATCCTAATTCAACAGTCTTTTTGAAAAAATAATATTATATCAATAATTTTTTTTTATAAGATAATTGTATAATTATAAATTCAAAATCTTTTGTTGTAGGATTGTTTTAGGTAAATAAATTATTATTGATTAACCCATAAATAAATTTGAATAAAATCATTTTTTAAATCATCCAAGCTGCCAATGGTAATCATGGTAAGATAGAAAAAAAATTATATAAATTCAAAAAAGTAGTGAAAATACCTATTAGAATCTTTAACTGATAAAGAATTTTATGACAAAATGTAAAATTTTTGACAACTTTATCATCAATGTAAATGTTACTTACTCTCCCTCTTTTATCTCTGCTTCTTCACACACAGCTTGCTCAATCATAGAACTTGGCACCTTCGTTTCATCTTTTCTCATAAATACATTAGAGAGTGCAGTGAACATACTATCTTTCATGTAAATTATAAATACAGATCCTGAATCAAAAAACCATTATAAGGCAAATCATAAAATATAACTACACTGTAGAGTGGTGTTACATCTCGTGAAATCAGCAATTAAAAAAATAAATTCAATTATCTCTCAATTCCAAAAATGAGACAATCGAATTGATACATTAAAATATAAATAGGATACA
>JAUZNK010034672.1:0-18215 GCA_035046665.1 Euphysa ruthae
CTTTTCCACGGGGTAAATAGTTTTTGAAAGTCATTTCCATATGGACAGGACAGGACAGCACGTTTTTGCTTCCCATCCCTCAAACCTCTAAGCCCTATCTAGCACCAGCATACTACAGATTTTTAAACCTCCATTTTTACTAAAATATATTATTTCAAAATTTTTTACCAGTTACAATTTTCTATCTACTATCATTCACCCATATATTATTTTTAATAACTTTTCGAAGAACCTTACCTTCCTTATAGTACTGTTTGGAAACAGGTTGTAACAATGAAGTCTGCAAATGCGACCAAATAAAAGATTTCACCGACAGGTTGTGTCGAAAATGTGGACTTGGTACGTAATTGTAAATGTAATTATATTATAATTATATAATTAATTATACTATAACAGTTAATTTTTTATTCCACGCTTTCCGTCTTAGATTTTGAAACGGTCTTTTATTATTAGTTTTGAACCTTCCCATTCCAGAACTAATTTTATGTATTTTATTATATTTATATTAATGTACTTGTCTACAAGAACACTAGTTTGTTTTGGCATAAGTCTACAGCAGAATAAAGTCAGTTTTAGCATCAGTAAACAAATAAAATATCTAAATGTGAAATAATCATTAACCTTATGACCCTGCTCTATTTTACAGGCTTGTACACTGCACACCTGCTGTTGTTTTGGCCATTATACAAAATCTGTTTTTCAAGAAGTGATGCAATTTATCAGAAAATCAGTACCTTTTATTTGAGCTAAAATATTTTGCACTTTCAGAAAAAAGAAACTAAAAATGATAAGTATATGAGAAATTTTGTATTCAAACCGTTCAAAATTTGCAAAAACTAACGCAAGAAATTTAAATGCATATTTTTAAATTTTTTTGAAAACATGAGAAAAAATTATGGAAAATACTTCGTGCGTACGTAACCTGAATAGTTATGTTTTTACGGTAATCGAAATTAATTTAGGACCTATTTGATAAAAATCATAAATTCTACGTATATTGCTATGTTGCCTGCATAGTGTTCTAAATACTTACATACAGATCCTTTTAATTTTTTATAGTTATAATTGAAAAACAATCAACTAATCTATATTGCAAAGTTCAGGCTTAGTTATTTATATATATATATTTTTTTTTTATAACTATATATGAAAAAAAAAATTATGGTCCTGAAAATAAAGGCCTTAGAAAATAAAGGGCATGTGAGGCACCTGATTTAGCAAACTCACCCTTAAAAACACAAAAGAGAGACATACATAGAATGAGCAGGTAAGAAAAAAAATATCGAAATAATAAGTTATTTCTTTCTTACTTGGGAATACCGCCTTATGTATACACCGTAACATCAGGCTGGCTCACCCTGCATTGTTAGATCAATAGTTATAACTAATGTTAATAAATATGATTTACATTGAGATTTAAGTTTAAGATTTGAGAGCTATTGAATTAAAAGGAAATTTAGATTGAAGGTGTCCATCGCCACATTTCATTATGCATTATACAAAATGCATTACACGCGCCATGTTAGCATAATCAGTTTTTCTTAGTAAAAAAATTTGCTGGCTCATTATCAACTTTTTTTTTATTTGGCATTTAGTGTTTATATCATTTCAAAACCTGTAGTTTTAAACCCGCTAGATGTTGAATTGTCTACAATATTAAAGAACTTTATGTAATTGAAATAATATAGTGCTAAGTGCTAAGTGATATACAATTGACGAAAACAGTTGAAGACTTTTATGAATAAACAGCTTTGAGGGTTCAAAAAAAGTCTTTTTCATAATTAGGTGAGTCACAAGCCTCAATAGGATTTCAAAATTATTGAAAAGACAATTTTTTGGCAAATCTAAGTTAAACCTTAAATTTTCTAGTGAAATTGGCATTGATACAGGTGCATTACGAAAAGAGCTTTTGGTTGATACCCTACAACTAATTACATCTTATATGTTTGCAAACAGAACACCTACAGGGTCTTCGTTACACCTTCGTTATAAACGACAGCTACCGATTTTTTTTTTCGTTAGAAATCATTGGCTTTCTTGGAAAAAGCCCCAAAAGTAAGGATAATATTTCACTAAATATTTTTACGAGTCTTTCAAAACCTTCAGATCATATTGTTATCATTGTCATTAATGAGAAATATATATTGATATATATATATATATATATATATATATAGATATATATATAATTAATTTGAGTCCATTTGTTCATACTACCGTAGTGATGTTTAAATGGACCAAACTCGTCAAGTATTTTTATTGCGTTTTTTTGCTATGATGTATTTTAACCCGTTGCTTCAGCAACTATTTTTAACAGCAACCATGATGTAACATACAAATTTTAAAAATTTACTATTTTACATAATATGTACTTAAAAAGTAATTCTAAAAGCTTCGTACATATTTTAATAAATAACGTCATCTACATGGAATTTTATAAACTAACATGGCAAATATTTTTACAAAAAACACAATTAAAGTTTTAAAATAGGCAAAAAAATGTTGCAGCATATTCGATGAACATTATTCTCTTCTTAACATTTTTTAATTGTCCGTGAGGTAGATATGGCAACAGACAACTATCAAAAGTTACTTTTGATTTGATACGTCAGTTAAAATTATTTATATTATGTTTTGCTGAGACCTATCGTGCATTTGTGACGGATAAATAGTATCTTAACAATATATTAGCCGAATAACAATCTTGATTATTCAAGATAAATTTAGAAGAAAGGTACAAAAAGATGATTAAGCTGTCACTGTGACTATACTGACTATAAAAAACCCAGATAACTTTAAATCACCAATCATCACTAGTTAAAAGTGACTATGACCTTGATTTAGTGTAGTAGGTCTCGTGTAATCCTTAGGTTATCCAGATCGCATCACATTTCTTGATTTCTAAATTCATGCATATAATCATTTCAGCTTTTACATGAATAGAAGTTTTGCAAAAACTGATTGGGATTTTTCACAAAAAACTGCCCAAAAAGCTGTGAAGAAAGTTTATGATTTGTTATCAAAAAAGTAAGTAAAGCCAATATTAAAATGCATATATGTTTAAATCACAGATTAGTTGAAACAACATATAGTGTATCCCAGCCAAAATCTAAAAAAAACTCGCCAGATTAAAATGAGTGAGTGAGGACTGGTAATTTCTTAAGGCTTGAAAAAAAGGACGTAGAAAAACAAAAAAATAAAAATAAACAATAATTAGATATTCAAGAAACGGGGATGTCACAATGAAGGATTAGAGTTTTCAGAAGACACCAGCATTGGGTGAACAGATACAAAATCAGGTTAGATATTTATAGTTGTAACGACATTGCACTCATGAAATAGTTATTTTGTTATAATTTGTTAAAAAATTTTTATAAAAATGATTCCATTGTTTAATTTGTAAAAATATTGATTTACGTAACTCAAAGGAAAACTGTAAAAATTGTTTATATTAGGAAAACTGTATTGACTTACGCAAACGTAGAGAAGAGAACGTTTTTCCAAACATACATTTCTTAAAAGTGGGGCCAACAATTAGCTTCAAGCTAATTCAGAAGGTTCCCACGGGTTTGGTTCTGGCGTAGATAGAGCACCCATTTCAGCTCACCAACCACTCGGCCAGACAACCATAAATTTATCGCACTAAATATAATCAAATTCTACTCATACACTTAGCGGGCGATACTCAAACTTGAACCCGGGACCTTAGGTTTGGGAGTCAGATATCATACCAACCTAATTATCCGGGTAAAGTAGAGATCAAGGGGCCTACAAAAAATCTGATATGTTTTGAGGGGATTAGCGTGGTTATTTAAGAATTTTTTGTCAATACCATTCAATTTGATGAAGATTTTTCACGTGATTTGTCAAAATTATTGGCAACGAACTGTTCATAATTAACAACCTATTCTCACATTGCAATCCAGCAGTTTGTTGCTGTGAACTGATTAAAGCAATGAAATCTATTATAGAATTTCTTTAACATTTTTAATGCGATACTAATAAAACTACCACCCTAAATACTACCACACAATAACTTCTCAAAAGGAAAATATCTACCTTGAAAAATTCGCACCCGGTGAAATCCCGCCAATAATTTATCTATTTATCTCCTTCTTTTTGGCAATTTTTGTTCAAGTTTAACCATTATATTTGAAATCTCTCTGGGCACCATATAAAGAAGATTTTGTATTTTTTGGCAGGAGTTTTCTACCAGTGTATTTCTTATCAGATATATGGTATAAAAAAACTAAGCAAATAATTTATGGTGTAAAAAACGCTGGGACTAATTTGGGGAAAGCAAACGTCTAACAATGGTTAAACCCTGAAATGTCTTGTAAACTTTTTTGTAATAAAAATTTTACGGTAAAGTAACTTTGAGCAAAAAACTAAAGCACACACTGAGGTAATTAAAGAACTGTTAACAAATGGGATCAACTGTAAAATATAGAATAAGACTACCATATTTTTTGGGAGTGGTGGGGGTGGGGGTTTCCAAAGCAACAAGACCAATTTCCTAAATTCACTAGCGAAAGGGAAGCTGACTACAAGATTTTTACAAGATTGCTAGTACTTAACTTAAAAATTTCAGATAAAAATTGGGCAAACAAAACCGCCACAAGCTCTAGGACTACATACATTGAATTATAATTAAACAAAGTTCGAAGTTTCTTATGTGCTCAAATTTCTGCGAATGACTGCTATAGCGTTAAAAAATAATTAAAACTGCATCGTAATATTCATATGTAAAATCAACTGGAGAAATTTAATGGAGAAAAAATTTCGCTTAACCTAAAATGTATTGTTCTTTCAGGAAACAAGCAATTTTTCTAAAAAATGCTTTAGTTTTTAACGTATAAAAAATATAGTTTAAAAATCATTGCCACAGTGAAAAATAAAATGCAGAAAACTGTTCATTTTACCAATGCTCTCCACTAAATGCTTTGGTGGTTAATATCAAGTTTTTTATGTGAGTCATCCAGGAAAAATAAAATGTGGCCTTAGTTTCGCTTCATTCTAATGTATTAATGGCTGCTTTTCTAGACAAACTTATTTTTCTTTTGAATATTGAAAAAATGCGCACTTTCTCAAAGTTTCACACAAAAATCTATAGCGTTTAGTAACAATACCAATATATAAGAACATCCTTGAAAAATAAAATTTGCACTCAGTTTCGCTTCATTCTAATGTTTTAAAGGCTGGTTATCACAGAAATGTCTCAATTAAGTATGGGGAAAATGTGCATATTCTCAAAGTCATCCAGTAAAAGCTGTGGCGTTTAAAATCATAAATAATACGGTTTCAAAATATTTATATATTAGAACGTCCGGGGAAAAACAAAATTATTTTTCTTGTGAATATGGAGAAATACGCGTTCTCCAAAGCTATTGCGTTTAACCTCATAAATAATACCGTTTCAAAATGTATATATATATATGAGACCATCCGTAAAAAATAATATCTGGACTTGAGTTCGTTTCTTTCTGATATCTTAAAGGCTGGTTTTCACAAAAAAAAAATTTCTTTTCTGAAAATACGGGAAAACTCCACATTTTCTTAAAACTAGCCACAAATGTCATTTAAGATTATAATTAATACGGTTTTGGAAATGTTTTTACATGAGAGCATCCGAGAAAAATAAAATTTGGACTTGTTTTCGCTTTTTTATGAAGTTTGCTTTTCACGAAAATATGTTTTCTGGTAAATAATAGAAAATGCAAATTTTCTCAGTTATCCACTAAAAGCTATCGTGTTTATCATCATAATTAATACGGTTTCAAATTATATGTCAGAGCATCTGAAAAAAATAAACTGTAGACTTGGTTTTGCTTCATTTTAAAGTTTTAATGACAGGTTTTCCCGAAAAATATATTTTTTTTTTTTTCTTTTGGATATAGGAAAAGTGCACATATTCTCAATGTTTTCTGCTATAATCTATGGCGTTTGACATCATAAACAACACCACTAAAACCTATAGTATTTAAAAAATTTTCTCAAAGTACTCTAAAACTATGGTGTTTAACCTCATAACTAATACTGCTTCAAAATTTATATATGTGAGAGCATCCAGGAAAACTGAAATGTGGACATTTTTCGCTTTTTTCTGATGTTTTAAAGACTGGTTTTCACGAAAAATACGTTTTTCTGGTAGATAATAGAAAACTGCGCATTTTCTCTAAGTTTTCCTTTAAAAACTGTGGTGTTTAATATCATAACTAATACTGTTTCATACGTTTTGTATGTGAGGCCGTTAGGAAAAAAGAAAACGTGAACTCTGTTTAGCTTCATTCTAATGTTTTAATAGCCGGTTTTCACAAAAAATATATTTTTCTTTTGAATATAGGAAAAATGTGCATATTCTCAAAGTTTTCCGTTGTAATCATAACTAATACATATTTCAAAACTTTATACTGTGAGAACATCTGGGAAATATAAAACGTGGTTCGGTTTTGCTTGATGTTTTTAAAGTTTTTTTTCACAAAAAATATTTTTTTTTTTCGGTTAAAAATAGAAAACCGCAAATTTTCTCATAGTTTTCCACTAAAAGCTATTTAAGCGTTTAGCATCATAACTAATAAGGTTTCAAAAAATTTATATGTAACAGCATCCGAGAAAAATAAAGTGTTGATTTGCGTTCGTTTCATTCTGATGGTATAAAGGCTGGTTTTTTATGAAAAAAAAGTTTTCAAAGCTATGGCGTTAATAATACCATTTCAAAATGTATATATGTGAGAGGATCTGTTGTGATCTCGGTTTTCTTCATTCTGAAGCTTGAAAGACTGGTTTTCTCGAAAATTTTATTTTTCTTGTGAAGATGGCAATAATACACATTGACATAAAGTTATTCACTATCGCGTTTAGTATTGTAACTAATTTAGTTTCAGGTTGTTCATATGTTAGTGCATCCGGGAAAAATAAAATGTTGAATTAGTTTTGCTTGATATTCATGTTTCAAAGATTTTTCACGAAAAATTGTTTTTCCTGTAAATACGGGAAAGCCGCCCATATTCTCAAAGCCCTCCAGAAAAAGGTATAGAATTTAACATAGTAACTAATACAGTTTAACAATTATTACATGTGATACCGACCAGGAAATATAAAATGATCAATCGGTTCTGGTTCATTCTGAAGTTTTAAAGGTTTTAACATCATAACTCCAAAATGTTGATATGTGAGAGAATCCGGGAAAATAATATTTGGTCTTGGTTTTACTACATTTTGATTTTTTAAATCCTAGTTTTCTTTATAATACTATTTTAACTATAGGGCAACATGCAACTGAGGTTTTACGTTTTTGTGCAATTCCTTTTGGTAGGTTGACTTTTTTCTAAATGCTTTACCACAATAGATTGGAGTTGGAAACTATGATATCGATAACTTTATAATTTTTTTCTCAGTACTGAAGGCTACAACAATTCATAGAATTTTCATTTTATCCTGAAAGATGGTGAATTTTAAGCCTTTCTAAAGGGCGTTCTAACACGATAACATATGTTATCACATCTATGTTGCACACATAGAAGGAATACGCTCAGTGTGACGAAGATGAATAATTCTGATTACCATTGTTATTCTCAACATTTGACAAAACGTTTTATCATATTAGACCACCAAAACAAAATGAAATCGGAAAAAAGAAACTGCATAAAAATTTCAAACAAGGATTTGCAGCAAATGTATATCATAATTATTCTTACTGCAGCCGCAAATACCATAACAAAAAAAAAAGCAGAACAAAAGAAAGAAAAGGTTTTGGGTAAATACCAACTAAACGTTGGTGGTAGTGAAAACTGCATTTCAAGTATAAAAAAAATAGAAGAAAACACGCAATAAAAAATATATATTCTTTTACTAAAAACAGTCTATTTAATAAACTTAACTCAAATCAAACCAACTAAAAGGTGTAGCAATATATTTTTAAATTTCACTTCAAAAACTTATCTCAGCACTTAAAATGGTGTACATCTGTATGTATCCTTTGATGCCGAAAGAAAATCTTTGAATGTTTTTGATTAGAAAAGCATTACAAGCATTTTCCGTATTCCTGGTTTGTTAGTTTTTCGAGTAAAATGTATTTTCTACGGTTTTTTCAGGGGGTCGTAATTTCTTAATAAAAATATAGAAAGTATGGAGATGTTATATGTATATGTTATACAAAAAAAAATTTGGTATATCATATACAATAGTGAAATGAGAACTTTTGTTTTTTTTAATTACGAATTAATTTTAATTAAAAATGAAAGACCTAACGCTACGTTTCAATTTAGATTACTGTTTATAACACACCCGTCTTTATTTAGACACGAAACTAAATGTTAAAACAATAGATGTTTGGGAATGTTCTAAATGGATGATACTCTTGTTTAACTTTAAAATAAAATGTGGACTCGAAATTTTTTTTATACTTTACAGAATAAACTGCAGAATACGGAAAAGGTGTAACTTGTAATGAATTATAAACTATTTTTAGCATAAAATGAAACGAAACTTTTTTATTCGCTTATCTTTTATTCACTTAGAAATTACTTTAATTGAATTTTTTTCTTCTCGCCCTTCCCTCCCCGCTCCCTCACTTCTTTACTGCTATTTTTGTTATTTTATTTTTACTCACTTAAATAACTAATTTAGTTCTAACAACAAAAAAAAAAAAATGGATAACTTACAAAGGGTTCTATGAAAAGATACTCGGTATTCGCTGTGACTTATCTTCTAGGTTTCCTATATTACTCGTTCTGTACTTAACTTTGAACTTGTGTAATTACTTGTTTTTATTGAAATTTAAAATTTGTAATTTTTATGCATGTTTTTTAGTATTTAGTAGGGAAAGAAGTTGTATTTATACTCATTATTCTGCTATAATGTTTATATAATTTCATCTTAATGTTGAGGAATATATAATATATATAGTCACATTAATACAAGTCTTTTATCAGTTTTTCAAGTTTATTCCTGCAAAAAAATTCTAAAAAACTTTTGTAAAATTTTAACATTGATAAATAAAAAATAATAAAATAATATTCCTTGAATAATCGTGTGCAGATTGTAGTTGAACTAGTTACAATCCAAAATATCCAAGTAATTTCTTTAAGTCTAAAATAAAAAATTTGAACATTTAAACGAAAAAGTTAATATTTGTTATTATAATTTGAAAATAAAAACTTCCAGCCAGAATCAAAGTTTTTGCCTGGAACTCCATCAATACTTGCACAAGGTCCGATGAAATACTTGCATATAGTCCGGTGATACTTTATGTTCTATTTTGTTTTCTTTCCAGTCCAAAGCAAATTTATTTAATTGTAATAATTTCTAAAGAATTTTACGGAAAACAACCTTTTATGGCCATTAAATATTGATTCTACCTTAAGACCAACGATTTCTTTTTTACCATAGAAGTATATAACCTGAAGTGGGTGCTCTAAGTACACCAGGAGTAAAACTAGGAAACTTCTAGAAATATATTCGGCTCCCTCGTTAAATATAAAAAAAATATATATGCTTTTTGTTAAAATTTCACGTACATTGAAATTATGAAATTTTACATTTTTTTAGTGATATTTTAAAGATAAATTATTTTTGAGGAAATTTGTATTTTGGGGATATCAACAATGTTAAGTAATTTGCTAAGCAAAACGAAATTTACGAAAAAAAAGAGTTTTGAAATCAATATATAAAAATGTGCGAAAGCTTGGCAAACTTGTTTGCAAGCCAAAGTTACATGATACATGGCAATTAAAAAATAATAATAATCCAACGTATTTTCAACGCATATTTTTAAACGTGGGAACAACAAGTAGGTAAAAGCTATTTATTTCAGAAGGTACCCACGGGTTTTGTTCTGGTGTACTTAAAACTCCTATCTTAGCTTATGGTAAAGAAAATCATTGATCTCTTAGGGGGGTCGAACTCGCACCATTATGACAAAAAAAAACCAAAGTCTACATCCCTCGGACAGACAACCATGAATTGCTGACAGACCTTCGATATGACATAAACACTTATCCCATGCGAGTAAATATTTCCCAAACCCCGTCTATTTTACTGACCCGTTGGCTTGGTAATTTGGTGTTCATCCAACTGTTCGATGACAAGGCAACTACACATTTCCCACTTAGCTTTTTTTTTTTCGTTGTTTCGTTTGGCTTCTTCTAACACAAAAATCGGTTTCATTTTTTCCTCACTTACTTAACCTTTTTTCAATTTTGAGTTTACACTTTTGGACCCATTTTTGGTTAGCAGCAGAGAAAAAACCAAATCATACCTAACAAGAGTCTCGATTTCATGATCAAAAAGCCAGAGTTTCTTCACATTTTTAGAGGTTTTTATTTTCAAAAAATAATTATTTCCAATCATTGTTGCAAAACCTATGAACAAAGAGTATTTAAGCATACAAAACTCACTGTATCATTGGATAAACAACTTAAAACTTTATATAGAGAAAATACTTGCCTGGGTAACCATGTTGCTGGTAAGCAAGCTGTTGTTCTAAATTCCTCATTGTTTTTTTTAACGATGACAATAGCCTGGTCAAAGTGCATTCTGTGATTTTTACACAATCTGCAAATCTCTCAAAAAGCCCATCAACACATTCTGGTTTTTCCATCGTCTTGATCTTTTTCTTAATTTCTTCTTTACACACTTTGAAATTGTATCTCTTGAATGAAATCGTTGCTTTTACGCTTTTGAGGTATTTTAAAGCTACGCCTAGTTTATCTTCGTAACAGCCACCTAAATTTTATCGTGTTATCACAATGTTGATAAATATTTTAAAAATTTTCATATAATGGGAAGAAATATCACACTTGAAAATCGGTGATGAATGAAAAGACGTTGTGGCAGAGCATTGTAATTTTTGAGACCTCCAGGCGAAAAGCTAATCTTGGAAGACTATTGATAATTTTGAAGATAAATTGTAAAAAATATCGAAGTATCTTCTTGTATTTCAATGAAGAATTTTTGATAACATCATTTCAAATAAAGCTAATGAAATTTTAATGCAAAGAATGTAACCAGAGATTTAAACCATAATCCTAAGAATATGTGTAAAATTTTATTTCGTAGCTTTTCTTAGATCGTTCGAATTTTTAGGTTTTATTAAAAATTTATCATCTAATACTGAAGTAAATGTAATACTGAAATCTGTAGTGAAATTTAGGTCAAGGATATAAAGGATATAAAAACTCAAAAAAATGAATGCTCAAAAAAGTGCACTGAAACAAGAAAAACTTGATTTACAAATGCTGCTTGAATCCATACCAAACTTGTATGCTACCAACATTTGAAGATGGCAGGTATGTTGATCAAGTTCAAGAGGGGTACTTTAACCTTTTGAATTTGGGTGTTGGCAGAAAGAAGATACTGGAAATAATAAAAACCGTGATCGAAAATTTAAAATAAAATAGACTAAAGAATCTCCATCAGAACCTCTGTTATCACTGCTATGTGTTGAAGCTCGGACTTTAGCTAATTTGCAGGCTGGGGTTGCATTATCAGAAAATCCAAATTATGATAAAAATTTTGCAACAAATTTGGTTCAATACAGATATCAATTGTGTCGTGTGTGATTATTTCGACACAAATATCACGCTATAAGAATATATTAAAAATTATTTTATGATAATATACAGCGTAAATGTTTTAATAATACGTGTTTGGTATCCAAGTGATTTTAGTATTTAAGTAATTCAGATATTTAAATTATTTTACTTCTTGTTTGTTAATTTTGGTTTTCAAAGAAATCTTCAAATTAAGGAAAAGGCTGTTAGAATTTTTTTTTGTAATTTTTTTTTTTTTTTTACTGGTTACGAAAAACTAGAATATAAGCGATGGTTGACAGCTTTAAATTTAATATCAAGGTCGTAATATAGTGTCGTGAACGTATGTGTCAATTAATAGTCATTGCTGATTAAAAGATACTGTTGTTTTTCACAACACAAAAACATGACGTAAAGGTATATAGAACTTGTTAAAATCTGCATTATACTTACCTTCAAACGTGTTCTCGATATATACTCTTGAAAGTTCTACACTTGGAAAATTTGCTTCATCAAATGCGCATCTGCATATTCCCAAATCTTAAAAATAAATAGCAGATGTTATAAAAGTTTCAACTCGAAATGCCTTCATCCAAAAGTAGAAAAAAGAGTGAGAATTCTTTTGAATTGGGAGCGTTTCCAAAAAACGTGTCTGTGTTTTAACTCTAGCGACATGTATCTTGAAATATCGACTCACCTTCGTAAGCAGAATTGCGAAAATGATTTTGCAAAATAAAATTGTGACGCTATAATATTTACAAAATTTGTGAAAATTAATAAACATCTTCCAAAGTTGTTTATTTTCAATCGAAGCAGCTAAAATTAAGCTCGAAATGTCTTCAACTTGGATGAGCAGCCGGAAGAAAGGTTAAAAAAAAATTATATATTTATATATATATATTAATTCAATGTCTCGATAACTAAACGAATCATCTTTTGAAAAATCTAAATATGAAATTTGGATCCCTTACCAACGTTCCCATTTTGGGAATGAATCATATCTTAACGTGGCAATAAATTTTTCAAAAAATTCTCTTACAATATGATTATTCAAATCTTCAAAAAAACATAAAATTTCGTTTCCTAGTCCGTTCATGGTTCGGTAAATGGTTAACTTACATCCCTGTTTTAGTTGTAGTGAATAAATTTGATGGTTAACATGTAACTTATGTAAATTAGACATTCGAGATCACTGGTAATGAAATTATCTAGCACTGTACACATTTAATCCTATCTATAAACTCTTGTCTTTACATGATATTCAAGCAACTACCCTAGCACCACTTTCCGTAAATTTTTCAAGCATGTCTATTCAGGAATGGGATACTCGTAAAATGATGCTTATTTCGTTTACCGTTTTCAAAATGAAATTTACCTGCGTTTTGGGTTTTTCTTGTAAGAAATAATATATAGATTTCAATATATAATATGTAACCATAAAGATTCTCACCTCCTTCAGTAGTCATTGGTCGACTTGTTGATGTATTAGAAGGCTGAACTGTTGTATTAGAGAGAACTGTCGTATTAGCTGGCACCATTGTAGTATTCTGTGTTGTAGATGTAGTGTTGTGGCACGGAGTTTTTGTTGTAGAATTTGTAGGAGCTATGGTAGTTTTATTAAGAGAATTTTCGGTTGTTTTTATCGTAGACGTTGATAACGTTTTAGTAGACGATGTTGAGGTAGATGTTGTCGGCATCGTAGAGTTTGTAAATGTTGTTGTGTTAGTTGGTTTGGCCGTAGTTAAAGTTGTCGTAGATGTTGTTGGTGGCATTTTTGTAGAAGATATAGTATATGTTGACGTTGACAGTGTTGTTGTTGTAGTTTTTATTTTTGTTGTTTTTGTTGTGTGTTTTGTTGTTGTAGGCGCAGCTGTAGTTATATTTTCACAGAATGACTTAACGATATCTTCCAAAACTACTGTCCCAATTAGTTCATCGAAATTATCTGCTCTAATTATGCGACTAGAATCATCTGTAATTAGAAGTAAAGATTGCTGGTTAATCTTCACGCCAACTGCTACAGCAAATATCCTAATCCCTGCTTCTCTTGCTTCTCGGGCAGCATTTTCAAGATCCTTTGGACCATCAAGTGGATTAAGTGAATTTCCAATATTAGCGTCTCCATCTGTAAAGATCATCATCAACTTAGTAACATCTTTTCTAGATCCACACCCTTTTTTATGTAGTAAGCTATTCCCTTTATCTAAGCCATCTTCAATATTAGTAAATTTTCCATCTTGTGCTAGTTGAACCACTGCTGTGTTGAAAGAAGAAGCATCTTCGTGTTCATCACAAAATATTGCCTCAGAAGCATCATTAGAAAAAAGCGCTAGAGAAGCGCGATTTCCATCTTTAGATATTCCAAATGTAGTTACTAATCTGGCAACAAATTCTTTTTCTCGTTTAAAAAATGCTGGACTTATAGAATCAGAAGCATCCAGAACGAATGATATCTCGATCTTGCAATATTCTAAAAGAGAAAAAAAAAAAAGAAAAAAAGTTTATTAAGCATTTTTTTTTTTGGTTTTAACCTTTATTTGAGACTCTTTTTTATAAGCGAGTTAAAATTCAATAAAAAGTGCACTTTACTAGATGGAGCTAATTTGATAAAATGCCATCTCGAAGGTGTTAGTACTACACAAAAGAATTTTTATTGAAATTTTCTCAAACTATTTCGAAGCGTTAAAGAACTATAAATATTTGAATTTTCTGTCGACTTTAAAGTTATACTTAAACTTTTTCAGAAACTTTTTGCTTTAAAAACAACTAAAACTAAATATGTTTTTAATTTTTCCAGCACCCGCATCTGAATGTCTTAACCCCTGAGTTTTTTAAGGGAGGGTGGTTTTGGTGTATAGTTTTTTTTATATGAACTAAAAAAATTAGTAGCACGATGATAATATTTCAAAATGCAGTTTTTGATACCTTAATGATAACAAATATTGTATAAAATGGTTACCAGATCGTGGCATATCTACAAGTGACACTTTGAATGAATTACAAGTGCAAACAAATAAAGGGTTTGGTTTCAAAACTTTCTTGGATCCTACAGGTCTCCCTCCTTTAACTGTTCATTGGAAAAGTAATGACACAATACCCTTTCCTGTTACTCCATCCATATTTTAAAAAAATGCTAGGAATAAAAGAGAAGGCAATTTAGAACAACAACAAAAAGGATAATCAAGCAGGAAAGTTTTAACTGTTAAAACTTAAATTGACTTGATTTTACCTGAAAATTTGTCTGTTAGTGGACTTATAAAAAAATCTTATGGGGTAAAAATTCGCCCTGCTATAATTTTTTTTCAAAATAACAATCCTCAGAAATCATATTGTGAATTTCCTGTTGGTTTAATTAGCTCTGTCGTCTTGTTCTCACAATGTTATTATTCTTTATTTTAATATTTTCGCGAAACAACGAAAAAATTATTTTTTACGCGTACAGAGCAGTTTTAAAAATGGTATCGTCGGAGAAAAAAAATTTCAGTTCCTAAATGGTTTCTCTTCAGTAGATCAAATTAACATCAGCACGCCTTGCTTAAAAAAATGTCAGTTTAAATTTACATACAGAAAAAGTTATTGTTGCAAATTCAAAAAATTCAAGAGAGATGTTCAAAAAATCAAAAGTAATATCAAATCTGAAATAAAAGCAACAAAAGTTCTTTTTGAATGTCATTGTTTAACGTTTTATCAAAATCAAGTGTGAAACCATCATCGCTGTTTGATCATCTTGACTACCGCTTCACAAAAATGGCTGCTAATAGCTTGGCGGACCATGATTATAGAAAAGAAAACCAAACTTATAATGTTAACCATATATCTCCTGATCCTAAAAAGCTATTGACAATAAAAAACAATATTAATCATATAATTGCAAATAAAATTTCTACGGTTACAACAACTACCAAAGAAAACCATTCAGCTGTTCTTAAAACAACTAAAACTTATAATATAGCTTCATCGTATTCCATTGAGTAAAACAATTTTTATCTTCATTTTAACTTATCTGTGATGATATTCAATAGCACATGACAAGAAATGTAACAAAAATAATATATAAACTTTCAAACTACACACCCTAATGATCCTATCAAAGGTACAAGTTATAATAAGTTAGATTAAAACACTTTTTAAGAACATTTTAGGATTTTTTAACAACCAGACGTTATGAAATATTGCACCGTGTTTTTTGTTTGCTATTTAGGATGATGAAACATATGGTCCTTCATCCCGATAAAAGCCGTCTATCCTTGCTAATTATTCTTCAAATGTTTTACCCATCACATCACTTACCAAAATTTTCTCGAGAACTGCATAAATTTAATAACCGGCCTTTTCAAAACGGTATTGATTTTATACAATGATACGGTCAAAAGCAACGTAATATTTTCGACGAGAATCATCCTTGGCCGTGAAAGAGTATTCAACTGCAACCTTACCAAAGAAGTATTTGATGGGTGCTTTTCATCCGTGAGGTAGATATGGCTTTACAATTTGGTGCTTGATTATAATTTGATTGACCTTTTACTAAAACAAAATGAACTCATCCTCAGTTCTAAGCGGTCGAAAGAAACATAGCCTGGCCATAGATCACCGTCATTTTTAAAGTGCTTGGTTAAGTTTTTTAGTGTGTGCAAGAAAAATTATCCCGAAGGTTTGCCATGACATCTCTTAGGATTTACGGTGCCATCACATTCATCATTTCATTCTGCACATATTTGTCAGTTTTCATCTCTATCCTCCAAGGTTTGAGGGCTTAATTATTTTCTTCTCGGAGATGATATAACTGGATGAAGTTTGAATCCTTTCCTCTTCCATCCCTTCGCAGAGAAAAACCTTGTCTTGCCAGAAATGAAACGTTTTAACAAAAAATGTCTGTTTATCGATTACTTTGCATTAGAAGTGGTAAAAAGATATCAACACACGGGTTAGGGATTATGTATAGACCTTGCGTGTTTCTTGGTGAACCTCAAGGCGAAAGTACTTGTCAAAACTTCTGTTATTTGTTCCTGCATCTGGCCAGTTGATGAAAACCATGCATAACGCATCGAAACAATTGAATGTCAATCAAATTTACTTTCTTAGCTTAAGCGCAGCCGAATCGAATGAAAAATAAAATTGATTTGGGCTGTAAACTGGCGCTTGTTAGCATAGATTAATCGAATATTAATCATTCAATGGTTGGCTCTATGGTATATTCTACCTTTATCATGGTCGGTTATGCTCAGTTCTGCTCGGACTTAAAGTACAATTACTTTCACAGCTCACCAAATTACCCATAGAAAAATACGCCGAATAACAAATATCTATACATGAAGTTTTAAGGATAGTTGAAAGATTTTTTTTGTTTTTTTGAGGTAAAACAGTTGATATAAACCATAGTTCTTGTGGCCACTTCGAATTTCAACACTGCTGAATATATCGATATTTATTGCATGGGTATTAAATGACTGTTTCCTATAACCTATATAGCTATACATGTCTGTTAACCGGTATGCATACTATATATATGGATAATTTTTGTAAACTGTTTGGAAAGTCTCCCTCTAAATGAAATTATTCTTAAAATTTCAAAAGTGAAAATTTTTATAAAGATGTTATTTCATTTTTATATTTCTATAAAGTATAACAAATGAATGATTGAGATTGGCACTTAATGAGATATTTTTTTGTTTATTTAGCCTTGCTGTTTAGTTTTTCGACTCTGCTTCATCTTGACGAATATCTTATGATACCTTTTTCAATAAGACTTAAATGTATACTAAAGCAACCTTAAAATTTATCATTATATCTTTTGAATGGCTAAGAAAAATACTTACCTTGACATGTTATCCACGCAAAAATGCTTAAAAATACCGAAATTAAAACCAAATTCATTCTACTTTCTTGTTAAAAACGTTTAGTGTAATACCTTTAATGTAAGCAACAATCAAAAAAGTAGTTAAATAAAAAATGCGGTCAGATCTTTTCCTATTTATACGAAAATATGAAAGAATTTACGATTTCTTAAGCGCCTACAAAGAAACTAACTCTATTTGAAATAACATTTGGATGGTATTAAAATTGCTTTGATACCGCTCGAAAGCCCGGCTTAAAAGGGATAATTTTTCTCTCCTTACTAAGATTTTAAATTTAAACTTGACGAAATTGATTGCACAGTGTTATTTTTGTCTTCCTTTTTATATACCGCAACATAGTCACTTCTATTAATAAAAGAATATAATTTTTGGTGATCCACGCGTTCTATATTTATGTCATGAACACAAATGTAATTCTAATAAAACTACTGGTGAACCATATTTTTTATGTTGATTTTTAGAACGCTCAGGAATTCCGGTAGTTAGATGCTTAATACAAGAATTGTAGGAAAAACAACTCCGAATAATGAAAAATTAAAAATATATATAATGTGGTGCTTTACAATTGTAATAACTTTTTTAAGTAAGTTTTTTGTCCAGACAAACCAAAAAAAAAAAAAATCATGATAGTATGAAATTCTACAGAATTATGAACTAAGAAAGACAATGCCCGAATGTAATTGCTTAATAAACTACCAATTCCTTTGACATCATTGTGGCAAGTTTGGCAAGTTTGGCTTGGCAAAAAAGTCAAAAAAAGTAAAAATTCTTTAACGTAAGTGTTTCGAGGTTTCAAATTCATTTAAAATAACTAAAGTAGAAAATAAGA
>JAUZNK010034683.1:0-18214 GCA_035046665.1 Euphysa ruthae
ATGTATATGAAGCCATTTGATGATACCTCTCTCAAAAATAAACATGATGAATTCTATAATGTCAGACAATCAGAATTTAAAAGTGGTTGCCATGCTGATTTAAACCACCGATTTTGTGTCTCGTAGCACAAACCACTAATTTCTAGACCTTTGGTCCTCACTCATTTCAAGATTACTTGATTTTTGTTACTATAGCAAAAGAGTCTGTTTTTTGAAATATTGCAATGACACTGTTTAAAATTTTTAAAATCTCTTGAAAGTATATTTCTATTAAATTCAAAATTTGCATCTGGTGACGGTTAGCAGTATATCTACTGAGACACAGCTAAAAATAAACATTTTAGCACAGGAAATGTTTTTTACTTTTCTAATAAGAAAAATAAAGTATATTGTTTGATCTTTGCCGAAATTATCTAAAGAATGTTTTTACAATAGACGTTAACTAAAGTCTTTCACAAGCATAAACCTATACGAAATTAAGGTAAAATTTCTGATCAACAAGAATCTTATTATGTTTTTGCGAAATGAAGATGACACTGAAGTTACGTGTGTACTTTTAACCGAATATCAAAAAGAGAAAAAAATAAGTTTGACTTATTTAGTCTATATCCGTCTTCTTTGCAGCCTATACATACATGTATAAAATGTAAAAAAAGTTTATAAATACATCATATTTCTATCGTCCATTACTTGAAACTCCTAATAAATAATAATATGTACAATAGAGGATTATGAAACGAAGTCTGTTATTACAAATAAAACATGAAATCTTTTTTTTTAGATATATCAAATTAAAACATCTTTCTAAGTTTTGTCTTTTCACTAATATATTGATGTAAGCGGTTTGCAGTTTGGCCAATCAGATTTGGCTTAAAACGATCGTTACATTTTTATTCACTTCAAACATCTATAAATTTATTTTTCTATTTTCTATTTAATTATTTTAAGCTGTCAGTATTGTGCTTTGGTCAACCTGAACGTCATGCAGAAAACTCACTGATCCTGTGCCGTTGCGTTCAATTTTTTTATTCGGCGCCGTAAGTTTTTCGCCTGATGTAGATACACTTTTTACATATTTAGCTGTCTTGTAAATAACTCCCTTTGAGTGTTTACTACATTTACACATGTCCAATGCCAACAAAACGATGATAATTACAATGAAAAATTCAATCGTTAACGCTACGACAAACATAGACAAAGGTATTGTATTTTCATCATATCCTGTAAAAATAAATTATTAAATAAATTATCAAATAATAAGGTTTATTGGCACCTATTTTGAATAATAAAAAAATGATCATTTCAACACATAAGTGAAAGTCCTGACCATTTCACAGCACTGACCTATAGGATTTTTTTTCTACGGCATGTCAGGGTTACATCACTAAAAATCGCTAAAAATGCAACATAATTACATGGTATGTATCTAGACTAAAGTCCATGGCTCAAAACTTTTTGCAAAGAACACAGAATAACCGTAGAAGTAAAAAGTTTCAAAAAATCTCTTGCAGATTTCTATCAATCCTTGTAAAAGTGAAATTTTTTGGTTTTTTAAGGATCGAATCACAAATATGCATACCGTCAAAAACTAAAAATCAATAATATTTTATTTATATACTAAATACAATCGTCTGCTTTCATTCGTTGTGGGTTCGCAATAATAATGATATGCTAAGGTGACCAAGAATATTTGTAAAGTCTCAAAATATTTGGGCACAGCTGTTAACCTACTGAGTATACCTATTGAGTTTTAGCAGTAAAAACAGTTGCAGGGAACATTTTTTGGTTGCGGGGCTGGTTAATTTGAATATTCAGTTTTAAATTTACATCATAAACTTGATGCAGCAATTACCAAAAGCAAATAAACACCTTTAAACTGGTTTTTAATAGTCTTTTTAACCTGTTTATAAACCTGTACTATTCCAACTTTTTGCTTTTATAAACACATAATGTAACATAAGGAGAATAGGCTATAAACACATGTTTTAGGTAACGAAAGAAGTTCGAATAAGTTATTGTTTATGGAGCTAGTTACTTACTTTCATTTGTATTTCTTCTCATTCCAGATCTACATTTCGGCTTGCAAGTGCATATATTCTCGTCCCATCTATGAAAAGATAATTGTGATAATTATCATGATAATTATTATGTGAAATATCTTCGTATCTTTTTTATTTGCTTTAGTAATTTTAGCACAGTAAAATAACTTCTTATTATCAGCAAGTTGTATTTTGAAACAAAACGGGCTTTTCCGTGGTTTAGCAATAAAATTACAAATTCTAAATGATTACCGGCAATTTTTATTTTCAGTGGCTTAGAATTCTGTTAGTTTAACTTGCTTTCTACGCACCAGTTAAAAAATGAAAACCACACAACTGGAAACAGAAATGAAAAAAGCTGCTATCAGCCCTACAATAGCCCTATAATATTAATATAATTCTGGTATAGACTTGAATGATTTGTGACCGGGTTCAGTATAGCTATCTGTTGTAAACAATTCGTTTAAAAATCATTGAGTTTATTTTATTATATGAAAACAGTTTTATTATATCGATACACCGCTATTAAAATGAAATCTTACATGAATCCCTCGTCACATGTAGCCTCATATTTGGTAGCACGTGTACAATCTCCACATACACACCCCATCTTGCAATCAGTATGATTCTCAAATGCACTTTCTTTTTCTATTTCATTATATCGATTCCTTGCTATTTGGACAATTTTTTCTTTTTTGGTGGCAACACATGCCATCGCTGAATTTGCGCCATCATCTCGACCTTTGCATCGGTGCAGTTCAAAGAAGTGAGGTTCGTAATCCGCTCCATATTCTGTTGACTCCAATAATACTGGGCGTGGTTTACACGAAGTGTCGCAGTATACATTAATTGTAAATGATACTAAAAGAAAGAAACGCATAGCAACATGGTTTTTTTATTATTTCAAATTAGATCGCTGACCATACCTTTCTATTGACAAAGCAAATAAAAAAATTGCTTTTACATTAGGAGACAATAAATTTTTTTGTTTATAAGCGACATTTGACACATCGAATTCCTCTTAGCATTTTCTATCGACTGGAATTTGAAGAATTCCTAAACAGCTATGTAAATCGGAAGTGGTGCAATTCTTCAATTAGCACAGAAGCTAATTGTGATTTTTTGATGTAAACTGAATGCAATGCTTATAATGCTTATAATGCAGTCGGTATTTCCTGAACGGTTGTTGAGACAAATTCCATGATGTCATATGGTATTACTTTTTTGCCTCTCTTCATTACAGGGAGTAATTAAATTTAAGATCAAGCGTGCAAAAGTTGTAACAGAATATAAGTATTAAATGTTTTATCACAAATTATTTTTTATTATATACACAAGCCTTGAATTATATTTAAGCACAGAAAGTTATATGGACTGTTTTTTATAAACAAGTTTTGAAGCAAACATGTTTTTTACTTTCAACGAATATAGAACTTCTCTCACACCGCATTAGAAGAACCCATTAAATACTTCTATTACCCTGGGGAAGGTAGTGGGTGACTAAATTCAAAATTATAAACGGACATATATGAGGTAGATAGATGGACAGATCAAAATCTAATTAAGTATACTGAAGAGCATTGCAGATTAATTTAATTGAGTTTTTTACTGCAAAATCAGTAAAACCAATCTTATTCGGCAGGTTACATCTAAATTTTACGTTTAAATTAAAAGAAAAGAAACTTACCAACTAACAGCAGACAGAAGGTACTCTCTCTTTCCATTTCCATTCTATTGTATATTTATTCTAAAACAAATATAGTAAAGGCTCAATATCCTTTAGGTTCAACTCCCTCAAATACGATCTACATAACATTGTAGCATCTATATAGCCTCCATAATGATGAATCATGGATTCATTTAAATTAATCTTTTCGTGAACGCACAAATGTTATGTAATTTGATACAGATGCTCTGGAGATTAAACGTATATTAAAACCTATTTGTTTTCGGTCTGTTTGTTTTATCAAACAGTAATTGCCATATGTAAGATAAAAGTTTTTAACATTGACTTAATCAAATGTCATAAAGAAAAACGACAATAAACAACCATTCATTGAAGTTTTCCTCAGAAATATTAGTAACAATCAAGCTATATGCATACACTAGCCAACTCAAAGCTATGGGCTTAGACACCGCATTTAATCTGTCCTATAGCAAACTCTCCAGAGACCGCAGGCTTTCACAGTGTAAACTTTATTAATTTTAGATTGTTTGATTATATTAGCCAATCAAAGGCCGAAATTAGTCATTGTTTTGCTGGTGGGTTTATTTTCATCGTCAAACGTCTGTTTAATAAGTAAACATTCGAAATGACTAAAGTTTTGAGCAAAATTTCTTTATAAATGCAGCTTTTAAGTTGTTTTTTCTTTAACATCAAAAACAGGTTATTCAGGACAATAAACCTTTAATACTCGAAAAGCAATTCCGTAGTGATTATTATTTAGATTGATATCCATTCGAAATGGAAAATTTTTGATCCTCGATCTAAGATCCTATAACCAGAACAGATGAAAAAATTTAAAGGAGAATTTTAGCTAGGCTTTATTTGACCGACTGAATTTCATACTTTTAATGTGATTGATCTGATTTGTTATCGAACGTAATTGATATCGAACGTGATTGATGCAATCTTATGGACTAAAACTCCTTTATTTGGGTCCGGGTTTAAATTAATCGTAGAATCGTAAACATAAGTTTAACACTGTTTTTGTTATAGTTTAAATTCGACAAGAAATTTCTCTTTGAAAAACGAATGTATAACCCATCTTTATCTTTTGTTACTCTGAGACAAAAAAAGGTCACTATTTAGTCTTCCCGAGGATGATCAATCTTCTTTTAAGCCGAAAATATGTTTCGTGCGTTATTGACATAAATACTTAAAAGCACATGTAAAAACTACTTGTACATTTAAGTATTAATGACATTTCCTTTTTTCTTGTTACTGTTTTAATTTCTTTCAGTAATATATTTTTGTAGGTGTGAAGTCTCTAGCATAACTTTGCATTTCTTTAATTTGTTTATTAGCTCTCGTAGTTTGGTTTTTATCTAAACAAAAAAAAACTTGCATTCCTGATTTAATACGTTGCTCGTTGTTATGATTTCGCCGCTGAGCAAAAAAGACTACACAATTCGTTTGCCTGAAAGTATGTTTTGGTCGTAGATTCACAACACAGAACCGAATGAACTTTTTAGCTCTAGTTATTCAGAATCTCCTCTGTGCCACTTAACGGTTATCAACTCAAAAAATCAGCCCAAATGCTTTTAAAGAAATTTTAAGATTAGTTTAATGAATGAAATTCTTGTCTGTTGTTTCAAATGTTTATGACATGTCATACTAATCAGTTTAATGAGCGATCTATTTATGATATTATTAAGTAATATAGAGAACTTTCCTACGCAGATGCAATTCAATATAGCGCACTTTCCTACGCAGATAATATTTAATTTAGCACACTCTCCTGCTCAGATATTATTCAAGTTTTACCTTTAGATTAAGATAGTTTCTAAAAAAACTTTTTTTGTTATTGAATAAACTCCAAATTTGGTTATCTTGTCAAAAAAAACAACAAATACATTCCTACAAAAGTTCCATCATAAATACCTGTAATTACCTAATTACCTGTAATTACCTAATTACCTGTAATTACCTAAAATTACCTAGCTAAGACAATAGCTGAAATAGCTAATATGAATATCACTTTGCAAGCAGATTTGAGCTCTCAGCCCAAAAAGAGATTTGTCAGAAAATTTAATTTTTGAAAAGTTTAAAAACAAAAGCTATTTCCTGTTAAAGTCTCGGCTGATTGTTTTTACATTCTACCCAAAAAGAATCCTTTTCCGTGATAGTTTACATTGCGGAAATAATGCTAACATGATGACTGCAATAAAGAAATAAGGAAGAATGATAAATTTTATTTCACATAAAGGTATGCTGCAAAGGCAGTGCTGTTTACTGTCTAAATTATAAAAATTCAAATGCTGACGCAAATTAATGATTGCACTTGATTTGGAACCAATCAAATCTTTTTAACGCTTCCATCATATCATAAATTTATATTTGGAAACTCCAAGCCAATCAAATGTTTCTAAGATTCCCCTTCTAGCAGCTATCTTTAGAGGGCGGGTTAACAAATCTGTAATTAATTGAGATCCCTCAAACACCCAACCCCAACCTATTCAATGTTATTCATTGGTGTTCAATAGTATTTGGAAAAATATTGCATCATAGCATTACTAAATAAAAATAAAACATTATTACTTCACTAACATGCTGCTGGCTGTAAACATTTATGGAATTATTTGAAACAAATTTTCGTTATTCTTTCTAGTATGTGAGTTAAAAGACTTCAAGAATAGCGAGCTTTCCCTGTTTGCGAAAATGTCAATTCAATTTATTTGGAACACGGGATTTTTTCTTGAATGCATCACATTCTACCACCGGGGTCCTGAAAGTAAAATAATCTAACAGCATATTTCAGAACAAAATAATCGAACAGCAGATTTCAGAACAACCGTGTGTTTTATCAAATTACGAAGATAGTTTTTTACAAAGGACATGATTGCACACGAATTTGTCACGTTATGCCCAATTATAACAAATGAAATATGATCTATCTTGATAATTTCAATCTCTCACAAGTGTTTTTGCTAGCTCTACATGGTTGTCTGGTCGAGCAGTTAAGACTTTGGTTGCTGTCATTGAGGTGCCAGATCGATCAACCTGCAAGGCCAAAGGCATTCTTTACCGTAAGTTCAAATAGGAGTTCTAGGTATACCAGAAACAAACCCTGGGCCCTTCAATTAAAATTAGCTTAAATAAGTAGTGGTGTCTGCCGAAGATGTCAAATAATAGAAAGAATAGTAATGGCAGTAATAATTAAAATAAATAAATAAATAAGTAAATAAAAATAATAATAAAAGATTTAATTACAATAATATTATTTGAAATGATAAAAGAAATAATAGTAAAAATAATAAATTACAAAAGAAAACAATGAAAGTCAAAGTTCCCAAGGACCTTTATAGCCTTTTTATTTTCTTTGTTAATGCTATCAAAAAGCGTCTTTAATGGCATTTCTAAAAATCAGCATTCACCGTTTTGGGATGTTTAAATACAGTTCCTAAAATAGTATTTTTTCCTTTCGGGTTTAAAATTTCAACAAAAACCGACTTACGTGTTCTGTAGTCGTATTTATTTGAAATATAGAGAAGGGCTCTACCTTTAGCAATTTCTGTATTACAGTGTTCAAATTACAATTAATTACCTATATTTATATCCTGCTATGGTAAAACATATTTCACAAGTTTACTTTCTGTTATGCTAAGAAAATCAAATCTTATATAAGCCTTGAAACAAGATCTTTGTAGTGAAAAAGAACAGATGCAATATTTAAATGCATTATCGATTGAATATTTTGATCTCTATTTATATTATTTAAATCACTAGTAGTATAGTAAAGACTTTTAATTTTCCATCTGTTGTTCCGAAATTCACAAGTTTTTCAAAAAATTGTTTGTTTACCATAGGGGCTTCGAATACTTGTGTAACAGTGCATAAATTAAAATTAAAGGTAACTTTACCTTATTAAGTGAGTTTAAATACTTAGTCACTAACTGGATAGTCTACATATATGTTCATGTGGGGGGTTTTAGCTAATAATTCTTTAAAATAATCCTTTACCTCGTTAAGTCTATCGTTTGTTGTTGTAAATCCGGTTTTTTTTTCAATATGGGTTTATGTAAAATTAAAACCGTCAAATTTTCTTAGTTTTGCTTTTCATAAGCTGTCATTGCTATTTCTTTGACTATTTTATGTGGTTTAAAAAATTAACTTTGTTTCTCTTGAATTGTCACTTTAACGTTGTCGATTTGATGCTGTAATGTGTTAAACCTATCAAGAGAAAATTCTTTTAACTCAGCAATCGATTCAACCACCCATCCGTATTTTTCATTTATTCTTGTCGAAGCCATCTATAAAATCTTTTATAAAGATAAATAATATAGCTAATAGTTGATAATAATGTTGAAGATAATAAGTTTTTAATAATGTATGTTATAAGTGCATGTAAAGATAAAAGCAGATAAAAATGTTTACGTTGATTTACAATTGTCGAGTGCTCCCGTAACACGTAACACGTCTACCATCTAATCTTTAACAGTATTGAAGCAAATTTTGATTTGGTTTTGATTTAGTATCTAACAAGCTATTGCCTCGATTCATTTATTCTCTACTGTTCTAATATAGTTAATAAAGAAGTAGGAGGAATTTTCAGAAGTATCGCTTTTTTAAACCGACGTATATACTTACACGAAGTTTTTAGCTGACTCAGCGAGATAAGAATAAGATAAATTAATTTCAATCCGACAGTCAAATATATTGTTGTAATAAGTTTGTTGTTTAACTTTATCCTTTAAAAATATGCTAACAATATTGCTTATCTGGGAGTTTTATTTATTTTTATCACCCTACTTTCCAACTTCAACTGATTGGTCTAGCAAGCTGATTAATTTCGTTTAGAAATATTTTTACAGAAAAAAAAAATTCAGAATGCAGAAATATTTTACACCTGCTCTAAGTTAACGCAGCAGCATTATTAGGATTTTACATGATTGAAATATCGTTTTAAATAATACCTATGCCAAATTATAGCTATGAAATAACGATATAACCAGTTCGGACAAATTTGGTTTTTGGTGAACGTCAGAATAAAACCATCACAACCTCCTTGTCCGGATTTTATAATAAAAACAAAAAAAAATTTTTTTTTGTTTAGCCATAGAGTAGTGTGTCCAAAATTTTTAAGGGAACGAATGCAGATGACAAAAAAATTAAACTTTAAATATAATAGAATCATGTAATTAAATATTCAATTTAAAGATTAATAAAGTGTATAAAATGATTAGAGGTACAATCATAAATAGATCGCAAACTTCACAGGAATGTTTTATGATTGTTTGTATATACAGATGTATCTTTATCAGCTTCTCTGTTTTTTTGGAAAAGTATTGAATAATTCCTCTTAAACCGCAGTTTTATTTTTGTCCCTACCATAGATATATAGATATGTAGTTGAAATTCTAGACTTTGATTAAATTTCTGTTTCTAAAAGCTGACAGGCTACTTAAATAATAACCCTTTTGAATGAATGAACTTGTATATAAATATATGTTTATAAATAAATATAAGTCTATGGGTTTCCAGTGAACTTTTCAAGTGATTAATAAAGCAATGTCTTACCATAGATAAAAATATGAAATATATTAGCAATTTAAACTTATACCAGAACCGTTATTTTTAAGGTGTTGACTATAGAAATAAAGTTTGAGCTTTTGTATTAAGTTTGGTAAGTTCGGTAACAGGAAAGCTTGTATACTGGGCCTTATCAATATTTGGTAAGTAAAATTTTTTGTATCAATGAAACGGGGGTACAAAATATTATAAAGAAACAACACTAAAATTTTATAAAATACATTTATGGATATTTATAGGCTCATATTCTGCATAAAAGAAAAGTTTGTTTCATTTATAATGCTCGCATTTATGACGGTTATCTTTACACCTCTTCAAACTTGGTAGTCTTGTTGATACTATCAATATCTGTGCCTGAGTTTTTCTCAAGGCCAAATTTTAAAGTCTTAAACTTATGCCCCAAAACCTTATTTTTTAATAACCACGCGTAATCTTCCATTATATATAGCATAAACCAACAAAAACGTTTCTAGGATTTTTAAAAGGACTCAGGCACCTGCTGTATATCAGGTAAACACTTCCTGAAAATGTCAAATTAATCTCTTTTAAGGTTTAAGGATAAGATCTTTGAAGTGAGAAAATTCTCGAAAAAGGTAACAATTAGAAAAACAAGAAATAAAAAGAAAATTGATAAAAAAAATCCTAAATTTCGTCTCTCACATAGCTTTCTCCACCCTTTTTGTCAATATCTTTATCAATCAATAAGTCCCTTTTTGAGGGCCTTGAGTTGTTTCCTTCTGGCCTTGATAATCTGTGACACATTTGAAATTGCATTTTCTATGCTCCGGCGGTTTGTCTTTTTAATAAGCTTTCCAAAATAAACTCCATTTTCAATCTCAAATTAGGAAAGTACACTTGAAATCCCAAACTGCCAATTGTTGAATTGAAGGATGGCACTGTTGACACCTAACTCAATGACTGGTTTATGAAAAGAAGTAAATATACACGAAAGAGAGCAATAAAAAAAAAAAAAAATTTATAATCAAAAAATTCGCGACAAATGACAGTAAGAAAAAAAGTATTACGCAATGTATTGTGTTATATAATATTATAAAAATATTATATTATAAATAATATTATATTATAAATAATATTATATTATAAATAATATTATATAAATTTTCATTAACTAACTTCAAGCAGCTTCAAATCTTTTCTTTAGCTACAGCACTCAAAAACGCTGTAATACGGATGTACAAGGAGACACAATAACCAAATGAGATAACTGACATGATGGATGGTCTCTCGCTGGAGTTTTGTTATGATAAAAGTGATCAAATTGCTGTTACTAAAGGCATTTCTAGGGAGAAAAGTTCTACCTTGCGGTAAACAATGAAAAATATTGCAAAACTTACAAATTAAATAAAAAACAAATATACCATGTTAAAGGGTGTTGAATTCTACATAAGGTAGTGTCGAAAAAGTCATTTTTTATTCAAACAACGATTTCATTTGTATAGTAACCACCTTAATGTATTCACACTAGCCTGTAAAATATCCAAATACATTATTATGCATATATACATACAGTATGCCAAATCCATGGATTTTCTTCGATGAAAGCAACATTTAAACTTTATTGAATTTCTTGTATGTTAGAATTTTATCAAAAGCTTCTTATATCACCATATAATAAAACTTGTTTGTTATTTTCTACAATAGACGAACGGAATTCATAAGTACGAAACTTACGTAATTTATATTAATCTAAAAAAAAAAGTTTTACTCTCTTGTTATATTTCTACTTATCTAATTGACATAAAAGCACTAATTGATTGATGTCTTGAATTTATTACGTGGCAAAATGATAAAAGGCTAATGACCTGATATTGATTTTCCAAGATGACACCTGTAGATTGACATGTTTGCATCGAGTAATTACCCAAGCAAGACAAAAATTTTTAAATTACAAAGAATTTTTGACGTAATAGGCGTAATTAACAAGCAAGGTGTAAGGCGTCACTAAGACGTATTTTAGAAATGAAAACAAATATATGTTTGACGAAATTTCATTTGAGGCTGCTTTAAAAAGCGGAAACTTGAATTCCAGCCAAAAATTTTGGGATATAGACTAGAAATATTCTCGGTAACTTTTATCTGGTGTGAGAGATGGGAAAACCATTGTTCAAGTTTTTTATAAGAATATATTTTAACAATACTTGGAAAAGTTTCCTGGGTAAGAATACTTGGTAAACTGGCATGCTAAAAACACTGTTTGTTTACATTCTTTCGAAGATTGTTTATGACCATATACTTAAGATCGAAATGTCGTATATTGGTGATAATTAAAACACAAAAAAGTTAGCTCAACTTGACAACAATCTCCTACGATACTTGTAAATAGGATATTTATTTTCACAATGTAAACTTACAGCTTCCACTAGATACTGGTTGAAATTATATTTCCCAATGTGTTGGAAGTTCCATTTATGATAAAATAAAAGATGCAAAAAAGGCAAAAACTTTTTTCAATATTAATCATACTTTTAATGAAGCTTTTGCTAAGAGAAACTTTGAGTTTAACTTTCTCTCGATTAAGTTTTATTCTGCATAACAAATATGGCTCAGTGAAAACTCCCGCATGGAAAACCCCGCCTTGTATAATTCCCATGGAAGGTTGCCCAGAAAATTGCCTCCTCCAAGCTTCCCCAGTAAAAATCACCCTAGAAAACCTCCAATATTAGTGCCCCCGAAAAATTGGCTCTGTTCCATATATACTTTAATCCATCTGGCTTTCTCTGAATTCTCTGAAAATGAGTTATGAATTGAAAATCAGCAAGTTATCTCCAATTGAAGTAACCATTCACAATTCTGGAAGTAAAAAAAAACATTACTTGATAGGTGCTCTAGGAATCGGGTTAGGGTTAGGGTGTACTAAAGAGGTTTAACTTTTAGTAAACAAGAGATATGAGGCCAAAAATTCTCCAAAATATCGATTTACAGAACTAAAGTTTGCATATTCATGGCAAGATTAGCTGTTTTAAGTGTCAAAAAAATTGATAAATTTAAAAAATTTCTGGCAAAGTTGCATGAGCGGCGGAAATAGGAGACTTGCCGCCCTTTTTTTTTAAAAATTCGTCTTTTTTATTTCGGTTTTCTGGCACAAAATTTTCATATATTTTAAGGAAATTGCTGTATTTTAAGGAAATTGATTCCAACGACTCCTTTTTCGAATGAATTAGGAAAAGAAAATTGTTTTTTAAAATTTGGGACCAAATTAATTTGGACAGCGATTCTGTCCCAAATTTTGTCATGTTGAAATATTTTGTGGTTAATGTAATATGTAACTTGATTAAAAATCTTATTTCATCGTTCCGTGCAGTGGTTACCCACATGATTTTTCATTTACTCAGTGCCACCACACACTGGTAGTCTCAAAGAATTTTTTCAATTAGGCAGTGGTCTGTATTTACAAGTAGCCAGAAGACGTCCTATGTCTCCATAACTTGGTACCGGCTCCAAAATTTAGCATTTCTGAAAAACATCTGCTAACAGCACTAGACAAATATGCACCTGTAGAAGAACCACCAGAATGAATAGAATGCTGAAAAAATAAGGTTAATTATTGCATGCCATTGTCTATACCGGTATGATTCCGTTCTGATCTGTATGATTGATTGTTGGTTATTAAACTCCATGACGCATAGAAAATAACATCAAATTCATCAAAAGAGAAATGGAGTTACGACAACAGAAAGAGGAGGAAGATTAATGATTCGTGAGGGATATATTTATACGTTTCAAAAAGAATCTGGCGAAAAACCTATAATTATGGGATTAAATTCTTCTGAGGGAAGGCCAGTAAAAGGCCAAGATTAAATCGACAAATTACTGAACAAACTACCGAACACACTCATCCACCAGCGCAAGACTTTTTTGTGTGATTTTAAGAAAAAAATAACTCTTTAAAAGCGTGTAAAACGGACGGCTTTTTGGAAACGAAATAATTTTAAACTAAAAAAGGTTGAAAAGTTCCTTATACGGTTCAGTTTATATTTTATTTCCAGGTAGTACCCAAGAAGCTGCATTAAAATTACCAAAAATGACCAACATTAAACAAAAAATTAGTGTGCAGAGACAAAACAAGAACATACTTCCAAATCCGCAGTGAAGAAAGGATATTGTAATCTTACCTCAACGCTATAAATTCACAAAAATAGCGGATCAATTTCTACTATATGATAGTGGTGTTGGAATGTTAAAAGAAGGTTGGATTTTTCGGGGGGCAGCTTGATGGGGGTAGTGGAATTTTCTATGGGGGTTATACCAGGGGGAATTTTCCGGGGTGAAATTTTCCGAAGGGAGGGAAATTTTTAATGATATTTTAGAAACAGTTGGAGAAATATAAAATGTGAAATCTCATGCGATAGATTTTATAAGTTATCAAAGAAATATTTTTCACACCAGAGTTTATTATAGATTTTTTATAGAATAGATTTCTATAGATAGATTTCATTGATAAAGATATTACACAGATTTTTTTTTACTTAATATTTTGAACTATTTTATTAGTTTTTAAAGGAAGAAGAACCTGAATATCGAACCGGAATAAATGAGCATCATTGTTAATATTATTATTGTCATTATTAACATTATTTTATGTTTTTATTATTATTTTTATTACATGTGTTCTTGTCAAATGTTCTCCAAAGAGAGAAAACATAATCGGGGATATCAAGGCTAACATCGGGGATATCAAGGCTAACATAGACGCGGAAACGGAGGAGGAAGTGTCAAGAGACGAAGATTCGTTTAATAAGTCTTTTTGTAATAAATAAGTTTTTTACTTTTTGATATCACATGTTTTGTTACAGATATACAGATTATATTTACCGATAATTCAAAAACTAGTAATTTCTGAGATAAGGTTCATACAAGTTTTCCGTTCAGTTTTTTAAGCTCTTTCTAATTGTCCACTTCTTCTTTTATTTTTGGCGACATAAAATTTTTATGGCAACATTTGAGGGGTTTTTCTCTCAATTTTTCTCTCTCCTTCACTACAAAGATCCAGTTTTCAATAATGATTTGATTGGTTTAAAAGTTGGTAATTATCAATAAATGTATTTTAATTATTACAGGTAAATTCTTTTGTTTACTTTTTATAGACCTTGTTTACTACAAGTTCAAATGCCAGATATAAGTACACCAGGACCAAATCCGTGGGCCCTTCTGGAAATGTAGCTTAAGGTTATTTGTTGGCCGCGCGTTAAAAATATAAAATATATTGAACTACTGTAATACCGAGATAATTGCATTTAGCAACAGAATAATCGATGGAATATTCGATTGCTGATGCTTCAAATACGTTTTAGCGCTTTAGTGAATTAAAGGAAATCAATTATTTCTATTAACCTTGGTTTTACCAATATTCATAGATTGTATGGGTATATTCAGATGACAAACTCAAGATAACACTAAAAATTCCTACCTTTAACCAACCAGCAATGATTTATCGGTTCTTACATTCACCAAGAAAAAGATTTAATTGTTATTTGTTTATTTTATTCTTTTTAAACTCGTCTAACTATTTTCGAGTTCTATTTATATATCTACATCATAATTGTTTTAACATCTCTTTTAGAGACTAAACGGTGTAGGAGTTTACTATGAAATCGTTTGTCAGAATAAAATAAATGTTTTTAACATGGTGAGTTATTCTATATAAAGTTCCATGCTAATGCAATAAATTTTAATCTGAACTAATAATTGAGACCGTGGGTTGTTAAATTAACCAAATGTCTTTTTTATTAAAGATTCTAAAAGAAAAAGCACGGTTTTTGCTCATAGAAACTAATTATGATTGTTTGGTTCCGGTTCTTTAAAAATTTCTTAATTCCTTGATTTTCAGAAGTTGAATATATAAAAAAACTTTTCCTGAAAACTGCTTTTTAAAATCATACAATACAATACAATACAATACAATACAATACAATTTAATTTGGTTTATCTCATCCGATTTAAATCACTTGATTTTATTTTTTAATGGCTTTCGCAAAAGCATGGCAAATACCAGTTTGGTGTATCGGCTAGGGGATGTGTATTAGACCCGGGTGTCTCATAGTGTGTGGCCCATGATAAAAGAACCTGGTTCCTATATCAGCGCAAATAGTTTTGTTTCAAGAAGAGGATTCAGCTGTAATCCAAAGTTTCATCAATTGATCTGTTTGCTACACATGATACATAAGAATCAAAGCTTTGTAGCGAACAATAGCTTTTGTTTTCGCACATGTTGTTACTAAAGCGTTTGTTTATGGTGATTGTGATGAAGATGACGACGACGATAACGATAACGATGACAACGAGGACAACGTCGAAAATGATACACGATGATGATCCTATCGATTTTTTTATGGTTGAGTTTGTGAATAAGTCCTTTAGGAGACACTTTAATAAAGGTATTTAGAAATATAGATAAATAACCCTTTGGTATCAAAAGAACAGCTTCTTCAAATAAATTGTAAATTGCATGGAATGTAGCGATTAATTGAGAAACACAGGGATCTCTTCTTTTCTTTTTTTTTTAATTTATTTATTTACCATAATGGCGGGAGATCAGCGAAAGCCGAACTTAATAAAGTATGACCGACCACGGCAAGGCTCGAACCGGAGACTTTTGCATGTAAAGTGTATGACCTGCTTCTGAGTTACGTGCCGATAAATTTTAAGAACTTTCATTAATTTAAATATATTTATAGTCGAAAATTAAATATATTTATAGTCGAAAATTAAATATATTTATAGTCGAAAATTAAATATATTTATAGTCGAAAATATAATTTCGTTTAAGTTTATACGGTTATCATGTCTGAGTGTAAGATTACGGAATTGCACCTTCATTTTAAATAATTTTGCATTTAGCATTTTCATCAAAATTGGGTAATTGGTTACAAAAACATGATTTACAAGCAAGGGAGAAATCTAGGAGTTTATTACCTCATTTAAAAAGCGCTTTAATATCATAGCCACTATGTATTTAAAGTAGCCAAAGGATTTTTGAATATATACTTACAAAGGAAAATTTGAAACTCTACTAGAATATGCATCAAATAGAAAAGTATTATCTTTTATTTTCTTCTTGAGATATATTTTTTTCATATACATGAAGTTTTTTTCTTTTATTCCTTTTTTTAAAAATGTTGTTTCAATGACCTTTTTAATTTAAGGAGGGTGCCTGATTTTGTAGTATTAAATTCTAGCAGAAGATTTTGTGGCATAAAATTCCAGCAGATAATATTCCTATTTAAGTCATCTTGTTTAATTAGGATGGTTTGGGCGTTTTTGAGACGCCATATTTATAATGATCTTATCTCTCGCTAAATAAATTATCAAAATAATAAATACAAATCAATTCGATTGTATCTTTAGCAGAATCGAACCCCCAACATATTAGGTAAAATATTCAAATAATAAAAATTTATGAGAGCATCATGAGAAAAAATTCAGCTCAATATAATAAATTCGTTTAAACTAATTTAAAGTGTTTTTTTTTTAGCTTTTTGAGTTAAATTTTATGATAAAATCATAAATTGATTCAACTCAAAAATAAAGAATTTTACAATGCTATCACCTAAAGACGGTAGGTGCGCTAAGAATTAAGATCTAAGGTGCGTTAAGAAGAAAGATTATAAGAAGAGGTTTTAAAGGTCGGGTAACATAATTCTTTCCATTCAAATTCCTAAATGTCTTTGATAAAATTATTGACCTAAAAATTTTATTTTTTCAATCAATCATCCAATTTATTTTCCAGGTTTTCCTCTTCCTTTTTCAAAAACCTAACTATGTACGCAATATATGAACTAAATATGAACTGGAGATAATTCTAAACTATCATACATCGCTAGGGGAAATACTAAAAGACTATACCTGAATACAACCGAAAAGTCTGCAAATTACCTATAATTATTACCCATGTTCCCGCGCAATTTCATAAAATTCCACTTAATCAAATATTTCAACAAATTGTGGCAAAACATTCTTTTAAACTTTTCAGTGAGTCGCTTGTTATGTTTTTAAAAGTTTTCGTTCGTCGTGTGTTAGGGACCATACCCTCCTTTAAAGTCAATTACTTCGATATGCCACAAAGTATCATCAGGTTTTCACTTAATTCCTCGCTGATCAAAGTCATCAACTAAGAGCTTCAACACGCCATGAATATGCTTCTGCTTTGCAACATATCGATTTCAATAAAACAAGAACGCCCCATCAACTACGAACTTCAGGTATATTGAGATTTGTCAACTTGGTCATTATAATAAGAAAGTAATCATTTAAAAGTATATCACGAGTTAAATATTTATTCTGTTTACGTTTCATGGAGTGACCTGATCCCGTCTTCAAACAAAGTATAAATAAATTTCTAGAGTTCACATAGATTTTAACGCCAAACTTTGTCACAAAGAGACTCGTAAATGTGGTAATTTACACATTGTGTCGAGGAAAGTGGCAAGTTACTCATGTATCAAGAGAGGTGATAGAGTTGTTAAATTTACTTTCAAACAAATGGAAATAATTGGTAAATTTAGTTCAGTACTTTGAAAAAATCTTCGTTATAAATGAAATGCATGGCTCTTATATTTTTTATTTGTCAGCTTAGCTTAAAAAGTCCTAAGATTTATTTATATTTTTGTATTTGTATTTTATTCATACCTCTCTTCGTGTAGTTTCTTACCAGGGGTTACTGGTTTCTATTATTCACTCGATGAAGAGTCATAAATTAATTAAGTGAATTCATATTTTTACCAATCTTCTATACTTACCGAATGAAACAAAACGAAAAGTAATAATATATATTGCAACAAACATTAAGTCAAACAAATTATAATAATTTTGATAATGTTAACTTGGCATTTGTAGATTTTTCACAAAAATTTAAACAAACTATTGATGAAATAGCACCCATGAAAACAATTAAAATAAAAAACAA